>OENM01000483.1:3548-26414 GCA_900239745.1 Rotaria magnacalcarata | reverse complement strand
ACTGCTCATGTCGTTACATGCGAGACTAGTATTCAATAGATTAATATCTTCTATTGTGGCAAAAATTCAAGATGATAATATCAATAGATAATAAATTCCATGATTAAAACTAGCGAATATTTATTGAGTCTTTCAATGGAAATAATAAATAAAATAAATACTTGAACTTTATCCTTCTTATTAGCTTAATGAAAATGAAATCCGATAATTAATACAATATTAGAGTATAGAAAGAAAGTAAATCATTTTAAGGTAAACGAATAAGTTGAATAATAGCATTTTCATCTCTATTTTGCAATAAAATTTCACCTTGAAATTTTAGGTAACCATGCTTACGGGCTTTCAATAGAATGCCAACTAATTTATCTGAAATGTTTGAAAATATCTAAAACAAAGAAAGAGAATTTGTTTCTAATGAGTTGTATTTTAACAAAAAAATATTCCTATACTTCAAATATATCGCCAAATGAAATCATTGTTGTTCCATCTTCTTGTCGTTGCCCATTAGTTTGAATTACCTGACATAATTGTTTCATTTCTTCTAAAATATACTCTTGAACTTCGTGTCCTCGATGAGCTAAACTAAAAGTATAATAAGATCAGTTCGTTTTATGTCTCACGTATTAAATTAACTGACTCCGCTTGATAAGCCGATGGTGGTGCACCGCTTTGATTGACTATTTCTTGAAATTTATTAACTCGACTAGCCAAATGGTTCTTTTTTTCTTTTGGACGTTTAACAAAAGTTTTATCATATTCTATACTTTTGTCACTTGTATCCATCATTAAGTTTAGTAGAACGAAACTACTATTAATGTACTATTAAATGCGTCTAGAAAGAAAAACTGACAATATCAGAAGTCTGATATCTATAATAAAACAAAAAAGAATAGATATGCATATGTTTACAAAAGAAAACAACAGTAATACTTAAGTCAAGAAAGAAAAAAAAATACATACAGAATATAATCATGCGCTAGTTGAGGGTGTATTAAGTCACGTATATAGATACAGGGCATCCGAGGAATGTGTACAAATGATGATGACAGAAGAAGGGAAAAAAANAAAAAAAGAAGGTTCTATTGATTGGAATCAGCTTTAGTTGTTGTATAATATTGTCCACGATATCATTCTATTCTTTGTATATTAGCACTTATATTGTTGAACCAAATAAAAAATAAATACGTAAAACAACTGTTGATCGAATTATCAAAACAAAACACATAAACATGTATAATGAATTGTTTGCATTTAGACTTTTATGTTACTAATTTTTGATACGTAGAAGATGCATGACAAGCATTCTTCCAATATGAGGCAAAATCTTCATTTTGAATAAAGAAATAATCATGTATTTTATTATTGAAGAAAAACTCAATCACAATGTGATTTATTCATACGAGTGAATAGAGAATGTGGAAACGACTGGAAATTTATGAATAATACATATGTTACAAGGCCTTTTTTTAGATGAGAAAGATTTAATTAGCAATAATAGAAAAATAATCAACACAATAAATGTGGCAACAGTTTCTGATTAATTATTCTTTTGATATAGCGTTGAAATCTAATACCACATATATTTTCATTCTTTTGTTCCTCGAGAGAATAAAATGTCTAATGCTGAATATATCTATATCTATTGTAATCTCTTAGTTGTGTCTCTCACACACCTCAGTTAGTTATCATAGAACGAAAATCACTTTTGAACTTATCTATGAGCGTTGGTCTACATAATAAAAAGTCTATCTGAAATATAGAGATAAAACTAAGCTATTAAAGTATAAGGATAACTTGGTGGGGCTGTTCGTGTTAATCAACAGTAGATGCATACTCAAGCTGGCATTGAGGCAATGGAAACGAGTGCTTGACTGCATATCTCATCGAGATGTTCTGCAATATTCTAGACAAGATCATTCTATGAAAGACTGGATCAATAACGATTGTGAGCTAAGAAAAATCAATAACATCACAAATGTCACCAACGCATTTCGATGAGTCATCATGAAATAGATAGGATATGTCTGTTCATTCTAACATGAAGCGTGTTGTGTTTATGTACTAAAAAGTTTGATATAGATGAATACGAAAATAAACTCTGATAGTAGATGAAATTTTCTTGGAATTCATAATGTTACAAAAGAGTTCTCCATTGCATTCTTTCAATCTAAAGGAAATGTATCTTACAAAACTCATTTGTTGCATAATTTTTTATTAAACATCGAACATTTTCTACAATATTCACTCTAATTTATGAAGTGATAACAATCAATCATAAATTTTCTACAATTTCCGTATCAATATTACAATCAAATAGAGCTATCTCGGCATTTCTCTATATCAACGATTAATAAATTTCTGGAATACAATTAAAAAAGTCCAAAAACTTCCTATTGATCATTAGTAATAAAAGTGTTTTTTTCCTACGAACTCTAATCACGCATCAAGTTTATTACTTATATTAGTGACTGTGACAACTTCATATTTGCTAGGATATATTATTATGCGTCCTATGTAATTATCACCAAAAATGACGTGATGTTGTGTTTTTTTTCTCAGTCCATGAACTTTTCAATAGTGAAATTATCATGAAAACAATTTATATCTCACAAAAAAAAATTAATTATTCCTATATCTATGAAATAGACATAAAAAAAATTATCATGACTACTATGGTAGCAGTTAAAATAGCGTTCATTAGAGTTAAAGCGCATATTCTCGTTCTATATCATCATCTCACGTGTACGTGCTTTCATTTTAATCAATGAATAGAGTTAGTTCTGTTTTTACAATGAAAAATCATATCCAAGGACATTATTATAGATATTCTATATAGATTAAATATTTGATTCAAAAAAGTATAATATTATAAATTGTTATTTTAAACGGAGATAAATTTTAAAATGAAATCGCGTATTTATTTGTCTCGTCTGTAGACGTAACAGTAAAAAGCAAAACAATCAAGCATTCGTAACATAAATGCAATCTTTTAATCAAGCCTTTTAAAATAAGGATTTTTTTCTTGCTTTTATTTCATTGAGTAAAACGATGAAGCTCAAAGAAAGAAAAAAAAATCGATTCACACATGCTTTTTGTATGTATTTAGTTTAAACATGCAATCACCCGATGAAAACCAGCTACCAATACTTCATAAAAATCAGATTACTATTGATCGACCGGATTCATCACAGGTAGATAAATCAATACAATAATTGATAAACTCCTGTTTAGTTTGTTGATCTTCATGTTTATATAATACCAAAAAAAGTCTGGAAAAGACGTCAAAATCTAGCCGAAAATGAAGTGATAACACAAGCTGTATCAGCAGGTTTTGTTCAGTAAGTTATTAGAATAAATCTACATGTATATGTATATTTCTGAATTGTTTTTGAAAGCGTTCCTGAGAACTCAACAATTGATGAACTTCGTCAATATATTATTCATGTTTGCAGTGAAGATGCTAGTTTCCCAAAAGACTTTATGTATCTTCGAAGTGTTGGACGATGTTTAACTAAGGTTAAACATAATCAAGAAAACGAACTACAAGTGAAACATTATCGACCACCAATGGTTTGTAGATTGTTAAATATTTCGTAGAGAGAGGCTGTTTCGTTTACTCATTTGAGACGTTTCAGTCCGAAAGAATTGAAGGTCGCAAACAAGAATAGAGTAAATGTGACAAAAGAATAGATTACAATAGCTTTATGTTCCCATGTTCATTTATATATATATATCTGCGTATCTATTTTAGACATTGGCACCTGAAGTATGCTGTATTTCTTTGTTCTAAATCAAATACATAGAGATAATCTCCTAGATTTATATAATTGGAGTGCATCACAATGATGATTCATTCACAGTAGAATATGAACCAAATCCTTCGTCGATGAGTGAACAATTTACTAATTCCCAATTTTGGACAAATTCGTTGAATGAACTGTCAACACCTTATCCATTGTTAAGTCATAATCATCATAAAAAACAAAGTCCAACAATGACTCTTA
The DNA here is from genome assembly GCA_900239745.1 of Rotaria magnacalcarata. Taxonomy (NCBI): domain Eukaryota; kingdom Metazoa; phylum Rotifera; class Eurotatoria; order Philodinida; family Philodinidae; genus Rotaria; species Rotaria magnacalcarata. Next base: position 22,410 of record OENM01000483.1, on the reverse strand, counting down.
CATTTTCAAAGTAAATATTTCAAGCAAAATGTTCTTTTTCTTCTCATAATCCAAAGGAGGCATTCAATGCATTTAAGTAAACTCAATTTACTATAGAAACTTTCTTATTAATCAAAATTTAAAACTAATATTGACGATTCTAGAAATTTAACAAAGTTACGTGAAGAACAGAAACGTCTTTATTTACAACAGCAAGAGTTAGCTCGAAAACGTCATGAATTAGAAGACCACGATAGAAAAGAAAAAGCAGCTGCTAGAATTCAAGCTGCATATCGAGGTCATCGTATGCGCCGACGCAATAATGCAAAACAACAACAAGAGTAAGTTACTTATATCATTTTGAAATCAAAATCTATTATTAATTTAATGCAGACATACAGATGATCTATTTCATCGTGAATAGAGGTTGTATTAGTGTTTATTTCACTTATCTAATACTTACATTTTCTTTTATAAATTCATAGTAAAATTTTACTTCGTTGATAGACACTCATCATCGATTCAATTTCTCTTAAAATCACAAACGCTTATGTTTAACGGATAACATTTTATGAATCAGTTTTGTTGTTATTTTATTTTCTTCTTTATTGTACTATTTTCGTTAGAGGGGAAAAGCGGATGTGTATATTCATCATTGAATTTCGCGTTTAATCATTCTATCTATTTTTGTAGAGTTAAACCAACTATTGAATATGAATGTTTCGAACCAGAAAGACCGAAATCAACCAATGAAATGTATACAGAAGAAAATAAAACACTTGAAGGTAGATCAATTGATCCTAAAAAGAAACTTTGAGCTCATTAGTTTATAGTTTAGTTGTAGATGTTCCGAATCGCTTTAAAGTATTAAAATCAAAACGAGCTCAATTAGAAAGTGATCGTACAGTTCTTGTTCATCGATTACAACAATTGAATGCTGAAATTTCTCTTCGACGACGTGAAGGTTTGAATAAAAGAAATATAGTTCTGTTTCTTTTGTTTAATTTAATTGTGCGTTTTTTTTTAAGAAAAAGATTTATGGAAAAAGAAATATATTGTTGAAAAAAATACAGCATTATCTTTGGTAAAATGAAATTACATAACTTTAGGAGATAATTATGTATAAGTCAAATTTGGTTTCTTCATTTGTTTTTTCTAGACACACACATCAGATATTCAACGTGAACGAGCGATATTTCGCTTGAATGATGCTACTAAAGTAAGCGAAATACGTATAAGAATGTTTTGCTTCTTTAGTGTAACGATAGAAAGCAAAACAGTAAACTTCATGTAATTTCATGAAACATGAAGAATACAGTCTACATTTCTACACTTTGTTAAGTGGCTAGAACTTTGATGACTCACGCATATTTTAATTCTCGTGAAATAATCGAAGAAAAGTATTTCATTTCTCTTTTTATTTAAGTTACGCCAACAAGCTGAATATGAATCTCGTTTACTACGACAAGAATTACAAAAAATTAGTTCAAATTTGAATATATTAGGAAGATATCGGCTGCCAAAAGAATCATTTGAATCCCAACAAACAGAGCCTATTTCATTGAGTATCACATGGCATTATTAAATCTAATCTAATTAATTGTTTTTTGTCAACGTACCGTTTGATTGTATCTTACTAAAAATATCGATGATGAATTTTCAATAAACACATTTGATTTATTCATAAATGTCACGATGATATCTTTCATTCCTTAGTTGTTATTAACAGTTTTCTCGAGATCTCAAACAAAAAATGCCTTCATATGTGTTCGTAATTTCGACATATTTGAATTTCAGGTATTCAATGGCTGAATTCAATTCGAGCTGTTTGAAATATATGAATTTTATAATAGGTTCCATGTTTCATTAATGAATATTCACATTTCGATTGTTATTTTCTATGATAGTAACTGAAACTTATCTATGGACCGCTTTAGATGTATTTTAAATTTAAAAAAAGGACAGGTAATTCTATGAAAAATGATAACAAAATACAAATCAGAACTGCATAAGCTGATTTAATTGTGGTCGAACTACTTGAGATTGTTGTTATTGTTGTTTGTTGGAGAGAAGTAGTCGATGTTGTTAGACTTGTTGTTTGTTGGAGAGAAGTAGTCGATGTTGTTAGACTTGTTGTTGATATCAATGTTGTATTTGATATTTGTATCGTTGAGTTAGTAATCGAGTCGATTTGAATACTTGCATAAATTAAAGCATTATCAATTACATTAATACTGTTGACAGTTTTCAGTTCGAATTCCATATCGTCAAGTTGTTGCTGATTAATTCCATTTTTGATAATCATATCCACTATACTTGCACCAGACTAATATAAATAGAACAAAAAAAATAGAAGAAAATTTTCTTACGTACTAGTCTTACATATTTATTGTTTGTTGTTTGATAATCATGAATACATGCGATCAATGCATTCTTATGTCGTTCTGGATCATCTGCAAGATCTAAGCTGATGGATGCATCGATGGCTGCCATTAAATATTGTTCACATATCAATTTAGATAAAGAATTATCAATATTTTCTTGTTCAATACTATTTTCAATATCACAATTCATGACTGATGGCAAAATACAGAGACCACTGGATCGATGAATCAATGCATGTGCCATCCGCACACTTATGTCATACCATTGTATCTATAATAATAATAATAATAATAATAAATCAAATAAATCGCTTTATCTTTAACACTAAAATTCATATACATCATATTGATGAGAAACAATTGAGATGTATAATCTAGGCGTCGTATATAAAATGTCCATTTGTGTTAGACTTGGACGAGTTATTCGAATTTCTGTTTAGAATAAACCGATAAATAATAATTAAATTAAATTATAATAGTTACTTGGATTATTACAATACTGTTCATGGTCAGTAACTGTACAAATAATCGACCCGTTGTCTTGGAGCAATCTTATGATAAACTATTAGTAAAGTTCAAAAATGAAATATATGTATTCCTGTGAATATTCAAACAAACTTTATTGATCAACCAAGTTTGTTCTTGAACAAAAGCTATCATTTCAACATAATCATTTTTAATAACACTATGTTCACCAGATATTTTACACCAGTATTGGTTTCGCGTTGCATTTGATTGTTGTGCGAAAGAAATAACATGAGGATCACCATAAACATGACATATATCCGTATAATTACCATCATTTTTGAAAGTAGGAACGGAAATGAAAGCATTGTTAGTTTTCGCTGCTAAACCCATGACAATAAATCGTTACTGTGTAGAAAAGTTTTTCACTTACATTTCAACCTTGTTGCATTTGAAGTCTTTTCAGATATGTCAATATCTAACAGTGTATCTGATTGCGATCCATCTACAGGGAAATTTTCAAAGTCGAAATCATCAACTGTACGAAGCGTTTTTACTAATATATAATTAATCTTTTCTAAATCATTATTTGTTTGATCTCTGTTCATATTGAAATCAGTTACAGTTTCAAATAGGAATAATTGTAGAACACTCTTTGCAAACTATGAACAAAATAGTTAATATACATGAATAATTTTCAAATTAATATAGACTTGTTTATTTCCTGTTGATTCGAGATCGTTAATGCAAGATATTATCAATTTTTCTTTTGCCGTTTGACTAATAAAAGATAAATCTAATTCTCTCATCATTCGATGTACGGAATTATGATAATGAACACAGATCTCTTCGGCTTTTTCATGAACCGTTAGTTGCTCATCTGTTGGATTAATCACTTCTAGTTGATTTCGATGGTGTATACTTTTCACAGTCAACGGATCTATTTCACAATGTGTTAATTCATGAATGCACAATCCTTTTGATTGATGAAAAATTGTCGTATTCCTTTGATGTAATATTATATCATAGTATGGTTCCTATAAGATGAAAAGACCGTAGAAATAGTAAAGCATTACAATTATATATTATAATAATTTAAGTTTTACATTTCCATATCGAATAATAATTATGCGTAGAAATGCCATTGGATAGACGATTTGTGTGATTAAACTCCATGTTTTTGTTTCTACCGCTATGAGGATGATTTTGAAAATATATCAAGACAAATATTCTACGAAAATAGAATTTTTTACTTTCATGATTACAAATATTATGGCTACTATCAATTGTGCATAAGACCGTATTGTGATGTTTAAATATTATTTGGTACTAAATAGTATAAAAAAAATTGCAAATGCGTATATTAGATTCGGTTTATTGAAGCGTAATGTTTTCTCTTCTACATCTTACTTTTCGATTCCAACTTGGAATATCTGTGACAGTGATGAGAATTTGAACCCATTCATTTTCATACACAACGTAGTCACCACTTTTTTTACACCACCATAATGATTGAGGTTGATCAAGCCGCTCATGAGACACTTTGAAGTGAAGACGTCCGTATATTTGGCATGAGCTCACTGCTAATTCATCATAGTGATCAGCTTCAACTACTTGACCTAAAGCATACGAAGAAAACTCTATGTATTACTGTTTTCGTTATTGTGGTAGTAGAAATTAAAAAAAAATATTGTAGATCAAGCTTCTCCCAACGCTCTAGGAGTCAATCTAGAATGAAACTGCTTTTAGTGGTTTAGTGATACGGAATCTAAACATTTAGAGGAGCATAGGAGTATACATGTCAGTTTTAGTTTTTGTGAGAAGTCACGAGGAACACTTTATTAAAGATTTCGTCAAGTTCAAACATGAAATACACTAAGTCCGAGAATTCACGTTTTGTTTTAGGAATTCTTATGAAACAAAATCGAATCTTATCTATCTGTCTCTATTTACCATCCTAGAATTATTGTCGAACATGCCGGAGGACATTTTCTTCCATCATAGACATATGAATATATTTATTTTTGACGATGCGTAAGATATTCTAGCGCTGATGAATAAGGAATTGGAATTTTTGTTGAACTATTGCTCAGTATCCATAACATTTTAGATTAATAAACGGAAGTTACCTTGTCCTGCAATACAGCATACAATTATTATCCAACGGATGCATTCAAGACTTTGCAGCATCGAATACATACTGAGAATCCTTTAAGATAACAGTTCTATTGAAGAAAAAAAATCTGATTCGGAAATAATCAAATATATGCATATATGTATATATAAGTTTGCTGATAAATATCCATTATCGATAAGAATCAAGTACTTAATCCACGAAAAAATCGTATCTATTGGAAGAGAGAAAATAATATAATATTTTCATTCATATTATTTGATAATCTCTACTTGAGAAATCCTACGAAAAACATGAAACCATGGTTTTGCACTTATTTCATATTGGCAACTATTTATTCAATACATCAAATAAATTATGTACATTGACCCATCGTAAAATAGCTGCTCTCAGATAAATGAATCAGAAAATATGAGTAATCTATTAAAACAATAAAAAAGATTTTAATTCCATTTATTGAATGATCTTTTTTGCATTTTATTTATTAATTCATATTTGTTTTTAGTTTTACTGTATTCTATATAATGATGCATATTACTTCACAAGTAATAAACCTAAACATTGAGAAAATTCAATTTTATTTTCAAATGATAATTTTTTCCCAAATATAAGGATAATAGTCGACGTAAGACTCTTCTCACAGTAAATCTAAAACGTAATTTAATGCTTTCTGGAAATTTAAGTCATTCGGTATCTATAATTTTCGAGCATAAATATAAGTTAATGAAAACTAGTTGTCATAAATGCATGTAATTAACTTCTATTAATAAGATAAAAAGAAAGTAAATTGATCGTTTATGACGAAAAAAATTATTATCAAGGCAGCATAGAAAATAGAATTTTCAAAATTTTGCTAATTTCCAAAAATAAAATTGTAGAACTAAAAATTGATTTAATATCTACGAATCGTAGAAATTTTCTCAGCACAGCTTTTCTATATTTTAATGAAAGATATTTAGAGATAAAGATATCAAAATACAAAGTGCATTCAATTCCGATACGTCATCCATGATTTGCAATTTCAGTTAAGTTGATCAAAATCTATGATACAATGAAAGGATTCTACATTGTAAATGTATCAGTACGAAACAGTATATACGTTAATAATAATAATAATAATAATAAACCTCTTTTCATTCACGGGTAATAATTTTCGTACTTAGAACAGAATATTCGAAGTAGACAATGAATATTTTCGATTATTTTTAACGCACGTTGTATGCCGGTCCACAAAAAACAAAACAAAACGCTTTTATACATACATATGGTTAAAGAATATGTTACATGCGAGAAAATCTATAGCTAACAATAATTGAACACAGAAACAGAAAATATAGATTACAAAGAGATTATAAGGAGCATGTAATAGTTTTTTTTTCCAAAGGGATAGTCGTTTAATTTCATATCGCATAATCAATAAAGTCTACATGAAATAAGAGTTTGTCGGAAAGAGATTTCTCTATGTGTCAAATAAGCTATACGCTGATTATGACTTTAAGGATAATTGAATAGATCGAAAACATGAGACATATAATTAAACACTTTCGTAGGTAATTAATAATAAAGATAAAAAGTTCTTAGAAAAAACTTTTTACAGGCCATCCTATAAACCTTGATCTCTATGGTAACTAAAAGTTTGTGAAGTCTTTTTTTTTTGAATCGTGATCATAAAGAATTGTCATCGTTGGCAATAAGATCTCTCAAAAGTTTTTTCGTCGAATTTCATTTTTCTATCATTTCATGCACTCAAACGTAGTTAATTATATCTCAAACATTTTGCAATCAATTATACTGACAAACTTATTCTGATAGAATTTCTGTTCGATAAAAACAAAAAGTTTATTGATCATATGCGATTAGAAATTAAGTCAATATTGACTAAGAAAAATGTTGTTACATACTCAATATTTATGTATACATATATATTGCAACGAGATTTGATGATCTCGAAGTACTGACTAGAAGAAAAAATGATTAAAAACAAAAAGCTTTATGTTTCTCGTTTAAATTCATTTAAGATTGGCATCGACGTTGTTGATAAAAAGGAATCATAATATGGATATTGATGAGATGGTTGAAGAAAAGAAACTTGTGATGATGATGATGATGATGAGGAATCTTTTCTTGATGCCATCATTGACATCGCCATAGACATCTTGTTGGTTGGATTGTGCTCAAGTGAATTTGACATTTGTTGATATTTTAATAAACGTGATTTATTTTCTTCATCGGAATCTTTCGATATTCCTGTATGAATAGATAAATTATTATTATTATTATTATTATTATTATTATGTTCCATTATTGGAATAACATCACAATCATTTGAATCATCAATATTATCTGTATCGTCTTCTTCACTCCATGAGCTAACACCAATAGATGTTGTTTCATTTTCTGTATAACGCAAACATTTTTTCTTTCGTCTAAAAGAACAAATAGATGTAGCCGACGTTTTAAATTTTCACATAAAATATTTGGTTTTTAGAAAAAAAATCTTACTTGCAATGTTTGCACCAATTAGCTTGTTGATCAAGACCAAATCGAGCTCGACATTTCTTTTGATTGAGACATTCTGTTCAAAAAGAAAATAATATGAAAGATAATTTCAATAAATCAAATAATTTACCTCCATTTTCACCTTGGTTTTTTTCTCGTTTTTTCCCTTTATTTCCTCGTTTTTTCCTTGCACCATAGTTATCCCTTGCTGACCATCCAGGATATAGTTGCATGTGTCTCATACGTTCATCACGTGCCATATCATAATATTTTTGTTGAACATTACGATCAAGTTCATGCCACTTAAGAAAAATAAAACCATGAAATTTTTTTTCTCTTACCACCGCTGATCTTCTAACACTAATAGTAAGTACTCAAAATATACCACGAGTAGATCGTCATAGGATTAAAAAAAAGTTCTCACTCAACAAACTATTTTTCGTCTTATTGACATGTAGAGTATGTTGGTCATTTAATAGAACAATCAGGGAGAAATATCTCTTCTCTCGGAAAAAACTTCTAAAGACAGATTAGAAAATTTCCTTAAGATTATATAAATATGATTCTATTGTGTTCGGATTTGAATTACTCTACTCGCTTGTGTTCTGTGAGATTCGAATCATATGAAAATGAATTTTCTTAATGTTTACTTTTCGTCCCAGAATTTGATTTATTGCAGCACTTTCACGTAGTGTACATTCTTGCACAACTTGTGCTCGCTGTTCTTTCATAAATAACATAAAAGCATTTAAAGGCTTTTTAATATGAGATCTTTTTTGCTTATGATCCTCATGAAATAAAGATTGTTTAGGTTGTTGTTGTTGTTGTTGTTGAGAACTGTCTTCAATAATTCGTCGAATATTTGATGATCGTTTTTGTGTCGGTGAAGCTGAATGAGATGAAGAACTTTGAGATAATGGATAATTTGGTGGAAATACAAATGGAAACATATGTGGACGCCTGAAATAAATGTGTTTGAATTCAATATCGAAGATAACAAGAAAAATCTATACCAATGTTGCGAATATGGTGATTGAAAAGAAGCTGGTGATGACAATGGATAAATTGAATTGTGCATACCTTTGGCAAACAAAATTTTCAATAAGATTAAAACCAAGAAAATACTTCTAAATTTTCATACGCGAATGTATTGAAGAAATGGAATAACTAGACAGGGGCTGAGTCTTTCTCTTAGGCAGTTTCTTCGTCTTCAAGTAGTTACACGACTATTTTTACTTATAACTTTTCACGTATTTGTGCGCAGACATGACTTCAAAAATTTCAGAATTCATGCCCGACCATTAGAACTTTCTATAACTATTGATGCAAACGATGGCGCTTCAATCAATATCTTGATATTTTAATAGATTTTTATTAATAATTACTATTTTAGCTCAGTCACATGCTTGATTGAATAAATACCTATTGTGTTCACACTCAACATGAATTAAATCAATGATTTGAACGTAAAATATTCTTTTATATCAAAATTTGAAAAGTATGCACTTCTACGATCAATGAAAATTGCTTTCGACAATGTTCATACAATCCTAAATGCTGATGTATTGTTACCGATAGCTCATTAACTATATATATTTATTATACACTTTTTATAAGGGCGTTCTTTTTTAACTCCAACATAGCCAAATTTTAAGTACAAAAAAATCATGCTATTCATATATTTATGTGTTTAAAAAGCAGTAACCATTTTTAAAATAGAATATATGAATAATTCAACTTTGAATATATCTCAATTAAGATCAAAGAGAAAAAATTCTCTTTTTTTTAAGTGTAATAAGCACGAATTGTTTTTTCTTATCGCAAAAAAAGAAATTTTGAATAGTTTAGAGTAAAATCGAATCAAATTTTGTTTATCAAATATAGACAATTATCTTGATTATGGGACGTATTCTATAGCATTTCGCTCGCATATCAAATTGAACATTCTCTTTTATTCTATCGTTCACATTCATTGTCTTGTATCTCGTTAACAAGATCATTTTCCACTTTGTTAAACGCCAACGAACGACATGTATGTCTATTAGTATTGCATGAATAATCACGCTTGTTTATTAGTAAAAGACCACCTTTTTTGTTCTTACAATTGATTGATTTTCCTTTTTTTTTCTTCTTTTTTTGGTGAAAATTGTGAGAAAAAAAGATTCTTCTAACCAAGTACTAAATGTATTTCCTTTTCTCTATTTAATTTTTTTGATCGCTTCGTCTTTCCTACTGGCGAACGATTGTTGACTAATAATTGATTTATATCTATTCATTGAGTGTGTGAAAGCGAGACGTTTGTTTTAAAGTATAATGTCATGAAGAATTCATAATAAATGATTAACCCCTTTTTTTCTCTCACTTTTTATATACGTATATATGTGAAGAGCTCAAGCGCATGCAACTTCACCTCATCATAAAACAATTAGAGAATATATATATATATATATATCAATCGAATGAATAGAAAAGAAATGTCTGCGTTTCCGAAATAATGAAATGTCTTGCTTACCTGTATTTTGGTCAAGGCATAAATTAGAATTGGATATATGAGCTGGTGGTGGAGACATGAATTTTGATAAAGATTCTAATGAAGCTAATTTATCCTAAAAATAAAAGTTTCAATTAGTATTGAAATAGTTTAGTCGAGATAATGATTTAGAACATTTCTACGGCAGAATCGAAGTTTTAAGGGTTAGATTAAACATAATTACATGTTAATTTCTGTTCAATAGGTTTTTATTCTTTGTTCTACACATTCAAAACGGATATATTAAAAATATTCACTTGATTAATCTTTTCTGTTTCAATTCAAGTTCTTTCTATTTTCAATAAATAACCTTTGATGATATATACATAGTTAATCAAATTTTCTTATTTTAATCATGAATCAGCTCAACACCGTTTTGTTATCTTGTTTTTCTGAACTCTATAAATGTTAATTAGAAACAATCAATAGATAAAGCTTATCCGTCTATTCCTTTATAATTAATCTCAAGTAGATAGATTGTTGTTGATTTTTTCTTGCTCATAGCTCATCGCGATTTATCAATTGGATTTTTTTTGTATGTGTCAAGGATAAACTATATGCAATGTTCATCTGCATTCGATCATCCGACATCAAAAAAAAAAAGAAAAACCTTACCAAAGATTGCGCTCCATTACTTGGATGATAATATGGTGAAATAAAATATGGGAAAAAGCTATGCAATTGTTGTTCACTGTTTAAACGATCTTAAATAATACAAAAGAATCAAAAATGGCTGCACCAAAAAGAAACTATATATATATATATATATCTCAAATTACCATTAAGATTTGTAGACGAAATTTGTTGTGGTGATAACTTGAAAATATAGAAAATCTCAATTAATGAAAACAATGGTATTCTGTTTTTCTCTTACTTCTTCTTCTTTAATGACAGGTGAAAGTCGACCATTATCCGTATCATCATCATCAATATCAACATCTTCTTCATGCTTTTCACATTCGAAGATTTTTACTTCATCATTATCTATTATTGAAATATTACCACCACCAGGATCAGAAGTAGTTAATGATGGTGAAGCATTATCAACTGTTGTTGCTTTTATTGATGACATTGATCGTTTCGATGAAGTTTTGATTGAAAGATCGAGTGTTAAATCAGTTGTATTTGACTGAAATAGAAAGATTGTGATTAGGAAAAAAAAGTAAACCTACATGACAAAGAGAAATAGCTAGAACGATAGTAGGATCGCTTCCTTGCTCAGTCTCAATCTCTCTCTCTCTCTCTCACTTTTTCTCTCTCGGCGCTTCTTCTTTTTTATTCATGAAAGCTGAAGAAGAAAAAAAGAAAAAACTTACTATGAAGATATTTGTCGGCATTGTTAATTATATTCTATAACTATCATTATTTAATTGTTAAGTATTAAAATGCTAAAAAAGAAAAACGAAATGAATGAGTATCAGTTAAGATTAATTATAAGAAGAATCATATAATCAATAAGATTTCTTTTTTTGGACAAAATTATAAGTAATGTTATAGACATTAACGGCTTATGATTTCTTCTTCTTCTTCTTTTTTCTATATGTGTAATGATGATCATCATAGAGAAAGGTTAGTCTTTCAAGGGAAAAAACAACAATTGAATTATATGATGGCCTTCATGTGAGAATGAAGTGGCGGGCACCCATCAAAACTGACCAACGTATTCATTCTTCTTCTTTTTTTCTCTGGTGTGCGTGTACACACTCGCGTTGACCTTCAATGTATAGTATACTATGTTTTGTGTTTATCCAAAGAACACACAGCTCAATAGCGGCGTCCATTGGCCAGCAAACGACAGAGAGAAGAGAAAGAGAATGTGTTCTTTCATCTCCTCTATATTTTTCGATATGCGTGTACGAACATGTTTCTCTCTATTCATTAATTTATTGTTTTACAAATAGATCAGAAAGTAATTAAAAACAAAAATTTTATATAAACTCAAATTCGACTCGTTTATTATAACTTAAAATAAATACATCGAATCATTATATATATATATAAGAAGTTACTTCCAGCTTTATAATTTCAACATATTTTTTATAGTTGAATAGAACTCAAGATGATACTCATAAAGATGATGTTTACCATAGCGAAAATTTGAATGAAAAAAATCACATACAACTATAGAAGTTGTGATATATAGCAAAAGCGTGGCATCTTGTTCGACAGGTATTGTTTAACTAATGCGATATTCAATTTTGTTCTGTTCAATTGGGAAAAGACATCATACAGTGGGGCATTCTTAAAGTTTTTACTATGATGACTTCTAACCTTATTGAACGTAGAGCGCGAAACTGTATTGATTCGTATTTTCAATAAGAAGTTCCATTGAATTTCAGTCATGGTGGCTCGGAATTATTATTTTCAATGGTTTGGCTTGTGATTCTCAGTGTTTTTTTTACCTATTGAGTATATTCAGAATTGCCAAATCTTCGAAAATGACAAAAAAAATTTCTGGAATTCAATAGCTTTCTTCGTCTAGATTCAAACTGACATAAGTTTCCTGATAATTTTTAATTTGACTCTAACTAACAATTTATATAGTGTCGTTACTCAAGTGCAATCGCTAAACAATAAAGAGTTTGAAAATCAGCTAAAATGAAATATTTTCATGCATCTGAAGTTGCAGTATTGTAAAACCATATAGATTTTAGAATTAGGATCTGACTGCCAATGTAAATATGGTGAACGAGAAGATTCAAGTCTCACATCACACATATCTAAGCCCTGGCAAAAGTCACATCTGTCTCACAATGAAGAAATTCTTATTAAGTTGTCATAATCCCATTGTGCCTTGAATTTCTCTTCAAGGAAATCATGCGTATTTCAAATATACTGTATTCTGTGTGTTTTTGTATACGATCATAATATCGCGACATAGAAAACGCTGTTATTTGACCATTTGGCCTCATTTACTGACTTATGACTAAACAAGATATTTTTCGTTACTTTGTCCCTTGCTAAACAGTGCACACGAATGTACTGTTTTCGTTACTGTAGTCATTCTGTTGATAGAGTGAGGTCTAGGGCGATGTTATCCAGAGGGAAGAAAAACAATATTTTCCTATTATTATTATGGTTCATTCTTCTAAGGTGAAAAAATATATGAATCTTCTTTGTATTATAGTCTACACAATAAAAGTTACTATCATTGACAAATGAAATCGAATCAATTGATTCAAACATCGAATCTACGTATAAATTTGTTTTTCATAATACTGATAAAAACATTTGCACACATTGAAACTATTCACTTTTAGATATATTTAGACGATGATGATCGACGAGTTCTAGAAAAATGCAATGATGTATTTACTTGGAAAAGCTTGCACAAATCAATTCAATACAATGAAACTAAGAATCTTCTAAATTCAAGCATATACTTATATAGGTATCATAGGCCGAACGCATACGACTAAGTCTGGTTTAGTTCAGCATTTACTTGGAAATGGCAGAGATCAACGTGCCGCAAGTGTCAATCAGTATCACATAGGTACATTTTATGGTTGAACATGGAGAACTCAAACATGACTGAAGCAAAATGAACTCGGTCAACATGATCGAATATCCAAACAAAATGACCTCACGTGGACAAATTTAAGAATCTTAATAAATATTATAATCAAGGAAAATCTGTCTATAATAGTGTCTGTGAATGCATATAGAGTTTAAAATAAAAAAAGAACTTTTATACAAAGAAAACATTCAAGTTTTTTATTGTTTTTATATCAAGTGATATTATGCATAATTATATCAACGCTCACAAGCTCGTCTTCAAGACGAAGTATAGATCTTGAAGGTGTGATGAGTCAAAAACTATTTATGAAATTTAATGATTTATTTGAATGTTATCGAGGAAAGTTTGCATTACTCTTTTTCTTCTATAGATAGGATTTTTTCGTCAAGACAAAAAGAAATATTTTCACTATGAAATTGTCGAATTTATTGTGGACTCAATTAATAAATGGAATATTCGAAAACTAAGAAGATCATTGTTGATAGATATTCAATCTTGCTGAGAAATTAGTTATTTATTTTATTGCTTCATAAAATAGTCTCCATGAAAATGTACAAAACAGAGTTGCTTTCTTCTATGGATTGATGTCGTTTCAATGATCAAACCACTTTTTGTTAATCCAATAGTAATGATTTTGCACTCTATATCTAGTACATTAGATGAATTAGTATTCTATTGAAATTTATCATTAAATGCAAGCAGTTTATTTTATACTCTATAAACTGATGCCCATTCTATTGATTTTACCGGTTCTTTTGTGAAAAAGTTAAGATTATTGTAGAGATTTTGGAAATCAATGATTGTAGCAAGTTACGAATGGGTGCATATGCTGTTGTATTTACAGTAAAAATTTTATTCAGAGTTCTATATGTTTGATCATCATTTCGTTATGGTTTCCGTGAAAATTTAATGGCACCAGAAACATCTCTTATATTATCGACAATAAATACAATTACAAAACATGATCCTCTGATTGATGAAGATAAAGTCGTGAATAATTTATATACAATATAAAAATTAATTCGGTATTATTTAGTGAAATACAAGATCATTTTCTTAGCTAATAAATTTTTCGAAATAATGAGATAGATTTCGATCGGTAATCGACATGCAACTCCTTTCTGCATTGAAGAGAACTGGCTCACTTTGACTTCTAGTTTGGTGAAAATACTTGTAATAAAAAAAAGTGAATACTATTTGATATCGATTCATTTTATCCTCTGTTCTGTTTTTGTAGTAGTAAATAACCGTTCAAGAAAAAAAAATTAAGCAGTATTTATCAATAATTAACAGAAGTTTACAACCATAATAGATTATAATATAACAGTGGGCGTACACAAGACAAGATTTGTGCTTAGATCAAGCATACACCCTGCGAGAAAACAGAAGAAGGAGTCCTCACAATAGAATGAAATGACATTTTGATCTCTTAATCAATAAAATATATAGGTAATAAAATGAAGCCAGTAATAATAATCGAAGTATTAGAATGAAAGATCGATGCGATTACGACTGTAATGCTATTCGATCGCTTTATGTTTGTGGTAAAAGTGACGTTATATGAAAACAAATCTAAATAGTAAACGAGAAAAAAATTGAGTTGTCATACTGAATAATACGAATTGGAAGGATTATATTACGATAATTGTCTAAAGCATGGTTGAAATTCTCAAGAGACCAAAACTACATATGTGACTGATAGGTTGAAATGATTCACTCTTATTTATTGAGGCCTTGCTTTCAAATTTTTTGATATTTATAATGTCTTGATTTTATCTTATAAGAATTCAGTGCTTCATTTTTTTCCTGAGTTCGTGAAGTTTCATGATTTCAATTGCTACTACGAATAAATTTGTACTCAATGTAATTATATTTTCTTGATTTGCTATTCTCTTATTTCAAGTATTTTGGGTTTAAATCGGAATAATCTTAATGTTCATGGAACAACTGCTACTGGATGAGAATTTGTTCGACACTTATTTACAGAAAATTTTATTCAAGGGCAAGATTTAGGAGCACCGCTCTCAATATATTATAAAGGAAAATCAGTTGTTGATATATGGGGTAGTTGGCTTGACGAATCGAAAACTGAACCTTACGGCAGTGATACATTATAAATTCCTGTTTCAACAGCAAAAGGTTTGGTGGTAACTGCTGTTGTATTATGTGTTCAGAGAGGTTTACTCGATTATTCAACACCGGTTAGAAAATATTGGTTCGAATATGGACAATATGGAAAGGAAAATACAACAGTTGCTGATATGGTCTCAACATCGTGCTGGATTGCCATTCCATTCGAACTCGTACTAAACTGGACAGCGATTGTTCACATACTTGAACAACGAAAGCCAGAATGGTCACCCGGAACAGCGTATGGCTATCATGGTTGAACTTACGGTTGGCGAGCTGGAAAACTTGTTCGAAGAGTTGAACCAAAGAAACGAACATTTGGACAATTTGTTCGGAATGAAATTACGAATCCATCAAAAATTGAATTTTATATTCGATTTACCAAAAGACAAAGAATATCGTGTATCACCATTATATTTTGATTCGAATGTGCATACGATTTTAGGTGCAACAGCTCTTTCTGAGTTAGTAATATTCAATGACAATCGATATCATCAAGCAGAGATTCCTGGTGTCAATGGAATAACAAATGCTCGATATGTTGCGCGTCTTTATGCATCTTTAATCGATGATGTAGGCGGTGGCAAGCAGAAACGATTGTTGAATAAAGAAATAATGAAAAAAGCAACAACATCGAATACACCTGACAATGAAACTGATCGTGTACGAGGATGTCAAAATTCGTTTGCCATGGGTTTTCAACTGTTCGATGATGATTTAAAAACATTTAGTCATGAAGGTAAACTTTGTGCTTACGAAGGGAAATCTAGGTACCTATGAATCTATATTAATTTTAGAAGCTGGTGGTAGTATTGGTTTCGCTGCTTCTGATAAAAGTCTTGCGTTTGCTTGTACAGTGAACCAGTATGGTGTGAAGAAGAAGCGACAAGAAATAAGTCCTCGAACACAAACCATCATCAAACATATAGCAAGAGTAATCGATGATAATCATATTCGTTGAAACATTGATTATTCAATATCACATGACTTTTCCTATTTGAAAATGCATAGTAACCGATCTTTTTGATTAAATTAGATAAAAATATTGCCAGTAAAAACAGGCTGAAAGAAGCAAATAATTGAAAAAATTAGAAAGAATCTTCTACGATCATATTGATTACGTACAATTGTTTTTGTACACAATTAACTCATTGTCATTCACACTAAAATTCTAAGAGAAAACGAGCGGCCGAGAAAAAAAAACTACTTGAAGCGATCGTTGAATTGAGCAATCATGAAAATTGGTTTCACAAAATATATTTTGAACAGAATACAAAATGCTTAACAAATTATCTAACCAACTTTTGACCAATGAGAAAGTTATAAAAATCATTCGATTAATGATAATGATGAAGTTTTATACAACGAAGATGAAATTATAGCAAGCAAACAATAAGAGAAATTATGCTGATAAAATAATTCAATGAGCAGCCATGTTTATTTATCGAGTGACTTATTCTATGATTTGACGTATACGGCAATGGATACAAAGAGATTTTTTGCGGATATCTTTCCTTTTTCTGAATGTGACTCATCTAGATTAGTCTTACTTGATCATAATAGTTTGATTAGGAGATAGATACTTTTCGATTCAATAAAAAAAATTAATAAATAGTTTCGATCATCTACAAAATCAAGTAATTATCAAGATATAGCAATAGTATCGTCCCGTATTCAATAAAAAGAAAGAAAATAGTCACTGGCTACTTTGCTTACTTTCTTGATAGATTCAAGAAAAGTCTATAAAACAAAATTGAAAGACAAGGATATGAATCCATGAGATACATCAATGTCAATAAATATACTTCATCGATTTAAAATAATAAAACACGAAAATATTGTGCGTTAGCTTCGTAAACGAGCCATATTGTAGTTTCCAATGTCCTAAACATCGAACAAAATAAAATTTTAATACCTTTCCAAACAAATGCTTAACTAAAACTTACAATAAGAAACAGAGCAGCAAGCGCAACAATTTTCATTCGAGCATCGAGGTTCAATGGAACTAAAAAAGATGTACATGAAAAGTAAAATATAATTGATCCAATGATAAGAATCGTTTCTTGATTTGATCAATCTTTTCCTCTACAGCATTAGAAGAATTTTGTTTTTGTTTTTTACTCACAGTTCAATGTAAAAGCAACAGGATTTGCTGTTGATACTCGTACACTATTGAAATATTGCTTATCGATTGATCCAATTTCGGTTATTCGATCAGTACCCAACAACTATAAAAGAAATTATATAAAACGAATGAAAATTCATCAGCTATCGTCACTGGATTAGCTCAAAAGTTTTTTTTGTCATTAGCTTTAAATACTACTTTATCAATGAACTTGATATTTAGCAGTAAAAACAAATTTTAGCTTTTCTTATTAAAAAAAAAGAATTTTTAGGTTGAGCTAGATTATTCGTGGAACTAAATGAATTCATTAGTTTTTTTTACGACTCCAGTAAGAAAACAAAATTCTGATTAGGACCAATAGTCATCTTTTTCAGCAAAAAATGCATTCAATCGAGTATCACTAACTGCGTATTTATTTTCACAACCACAAGAATGAGTACCATCACAAATGCAGCATGGTCCCATTATAAATAACATCGGTGTATCATTGGCATCTTTAAGAACATATTTCATACTGGAAAGACTGAATCTAAATGGAAAGAAAATCAATAAAATTATCTTTTTTAATGATGTTCATACTCTTGCTCAACAGTGCCAAGAATATGTCCTGGTGGAGATTCAACGGTAACATGTTGTTTACAATTTTCACAGTTAGCGAAACAGCAGCATCCCGAACAACTTTGTAATTCACGATGAACTCTAATGAGTTCCTAGTAGTACAAATAAGAATGTTTTCAAATTTGAAAGAAAAACATCGATTTTATTCAGTAATGCAAAATAGAGAACTTAACGAGTCTCTCGTGAAATATAATTGTTTTCCACGAAATCAAATTCTCAGTGTGAAGATCTGTTTTATGTATTTTTGTTCGACGTTATATTTTTCGCATATTGTTAATAACTGGTTATTTTTGTTTTTAGTTTAACATCGTGTTTATTCTAGACAGTGAATCTATTAGAGAATCAGTCTGCTTCACGTATTCATTAAATCGAAAGGCATTTTTATATATCCTAATGAACTTAGGGATGTGCAGTGTCGGTGTAAACACTGACCACTGAGTACACCATCGGTGCAAGTCGGTGCTCCACTGGACACAGTGTC
>OENM01000482.1:0-81048 GCA_900239745.1 Rotaria magnacalcarata | reverse complement strand
AAAAATTCACTGATGGAAAAAAAGGAAAAATGTTCGATTCGATCGAATATGTATTCATGTCAGCGGCGGCTTCCCAAAAATTCTTAAAATTACCAGTAATTTGGTGGCGACGGCGGCTGATATTATGGAAAAATCGGCGGCTGCGGCGGCTCAGCCGTACGGCTGACACCTCTAGCTATGGTCAATTATTATTATTGTTGAAAAACTCTGCTTTTGAAAATTCGTTGTTTGAATCGAGGCTCGGTGACTCGACTCGACTCGACTCGGGTCGAGTCGAGCCGAGTGGACTTTTTTCAAATATGTGTCGAGTCGAGTCGAGTCGAGTCAGACCTACATTTGAGTCGAGTCGAGTCGAGCCTGATTTTTTTGGCTCGTTTCGGTCTATGGTGTCGACTACAAGTGATTGAGAACGAATTAATTGAAATCAAATGCAAACAAATGGATTTTGTTTTGAATAAATTCTATTCAAATGCAATTCAATAGTTCTTTTGAAGTGATTAAAGATAGATCAATGTGTTCTACATGTGATCAAATCTCGCGAAGCATTGCAAGAATACTCAGCAGCTGATATTTTATCCTGAAATATGTAAAACCAGAATCAGTAAATAGAGATAATCAACGTCTACGATACGGGCGTTTTAATAGTTAGACTGAGTGAACAGTAAGTGCAATATTAAATTGACGTAACGCATTCAAAGGATAATTCGTTTGGTCATCTTTCATTGTATACATGTAAAAAGATAGAATCTTACATTTTATTTCTATCATTTCCAGTTCATTCGAATTCTGACTAGCAATCCATAAGATGGAAATTGATCGATGGATTATAGCTTTTGATGTTATAGAAATCTAGTTTATATCGATTGTACAAGTATTGAGTATTGGTAAACATCACGATAGATCTACTTGAAGAAAGATTCTATAAAAGAAACAAATCTTGAGGGGATGACAACAAAATTGTTGAATATAGATTAGTGGCCGAGGACGATTGAGATTATTTCATTTTTGTGTTTTTATTTGATAAATAAATGGATAAGCTGATTTATTTTTAACAAGAACAACAATATCAAGTGTCTTTTCTAAAAACTTTCTATGCAGTTGTCAAATGAATTTTACTGAATTTGGAATCAGTTTGACCAATACTTTTTAAATGTATAGTCCAAACATAATCTGTGTTTGGAAGTTGACGAATATTGCCTACGCGAAAGACGCTACCCATGGCAAATAAAGTTTCTTCTTCATCTCGAAACGGTGAATAATGAGAAATGTTGGCATATGGCCGGACAAGCGCTTCCATATTTGTTTCAATATGAAATACCACTGATACCAAATCGAGATTTTCATAATATTGACCAGCATACATCAGAGCAATTTGCATTGAGGCTGTCGTTGATAAAAATGTGTTTATTGCAATAATGTTACCCTGAAGCGTTTTAAAAGTATTGAATTCTTCCCTCGACATCATTTGACCACGATAGAATATCTCTGGTGTCAACATTTGAAAAGATAGATGCTTCTGATAGTATGATTCTTGTAAATGAGCATATAAGTCAGTGAGGATGTATCGAAGTTTGAACATGCTTTCAACATTACTTGACCGTAGTGCTTGATTAATTGTTCGCCAAACAAAAGAATCACGTGTGTACCATTGCACGGCTGCATTTGAATTATAGGTATTTTCGAAGTTATCAATTTGAGCAAGTGCCTCGTGATTATCACTATATGCATGACGAAATTCGGCTAACATCTCGGCTTTTGATTCGAGTGTATGCGGCATACAAAGTACAGTATCAATAGTTCGCTGATGAGCCATGAACAAATGAGCGTGTTCTTGATCATAAATAATTAATGGCAATGGCAATGGTAAATTAACTTCTTCTACGTTCTGCAAAATCTGTAGAATAAAATATCCAAATATTGTTTTAACTACATACACAATAGTCGGAGTATGTTCAGTGAAATCGATAGCAAAATAATACCGACTTAATTTAACATCATACAATTAGGAATTTTTACTTTACTTGATACTTATCTGAAAACTTACGAAATTTTGAATATACGAAAAGCGAACTCGTTGAATATTAGTTATTTTTTGACAATCATAGAGTCATTATCAAAGTACCCTCCTCAATGAAAGATATATGTATATATACACTTTATTTATGAGCTATCTCACACTAACTTCATTAATCGTCTGAACATTATCGAGACATACATGAAGTTGATGCACATACTAACTTATCAAGTGATGATGGAACATGATCACATTGTTTTCTGTTAAATTAAAATATTTTCTATGTAACAACAGCTGTCAATGTTTCAATATCGCAGTCAGAAAACACAGCCTCCATCTGAACAATTTATTAATAGAATTTTCATTATTGTTTAATTCAGATTCAGATTCAAAAGATTTTACTCAGGGTAGTTCGATTAGCTTAAATTAGAATTTTCAAATATGAGGTAGATAACACTATCTTTTAAAGCTGTTGAACGAAAACCTTTTTTGAAACAAATATCGCAGAGTTTAAAGCTAATATCCTCATAAATTCCAATCTCACTTGTTTTTCGTTTGTGATCTTCGATACAGTGCAGCATTCAGTTTCACAGATACCCAACGCAGTTTGCAACTGTTTGTAATCTCGTTTGAGTTGATAAGCAAGCTTATTCGAGTCATTATAAATACCTCGAACTTTCGAATAATCACGACTCCAATTCAAATTTGGGCCAAGCTGTGCACAATAAATATATGTAGCAAATATTTGGTTCATCACACATAACCCTGAAATAAATAATTCTTTGCCAAGTACTCCCGAAGTTACCAGAAAAACGTATCGTTGCTCGCGCAATTGTTTTTCTAAAAATAACACACAAGAAGATACATTGTCGAAAAATTGCCATTGAAATGGCTCGACAATCTGTTGGAATTGAAATTCGGAATCGCGCAATATTTCGTCGAGCCAAATAAAGGAAATCGATTTGTTCTTTGAAGAGTCCAAACCATTGTAATCAAAGTAGGACAAATTTCTAAAGAGGTGTCTTCTCGAAAACTCAAGATTGAATTTCTCCCAGCCCGAATCGTATTTTGTTCCTTTCTGTCCATGGATTAATTCAGGCTATGGGAAGAAAAAAGAAAAGTTCACAAAATAGTAGGATCAACATAAGACAATTCTTGTATTCTCACTTCTTCTTGAAGATATCGTTTTTTAATACAGTTCTGGTGCCAATCGAATATGTCTGCTGTAACTTCGACTTGTCGCTGAGCAAACGTTGAATAAGCTCGACGAAGTGCCGAGTGAAATCGAAGATTTTCGTGCAACTCATTGAAATCGAGTGGTGACACTCTTGACAATTTCCATCCTTGACCGAATATAAAACCAAAGTTCCATTTGACTTCATCTTCAACATAGTCATTCTCCAGAAATGCACACCAGTCATCTTCATCCTCCATGATTTCTTTTTCAGTCGCAATCATTAATTTACTCCATTCACTTAAATCGCACAGTTTATTGCCATATAAATAGAGTCGAATGGGTGATAGTTGCTTGATCAGTTGACAAAGGTAATGTGGATCCTCATTCCTGAAAAGTAATTCAGCATACGGTAACAGGACTGAATTTCTTTCACTATTTGGAATATAATCGTTCAATTGACGTATAACTGCTGAACTAAAGCCAATTTTTGTGCCTATAATGGAATTGATTTTATTATTTTAGAGCTCACATATTCATTTAGTGAATTTGATACTACCAACAGAATTCTTATGTAGAATAAGAGATTTCAATTTCATTATAAGAACTCTTCGCAGAGAATGTCATTTTTCTTTTCTCGCGTCAGTAGAACAATGTTATGAAACTCAACCGATATACTATTGAACTAAAAATTGTGACAATTAATGCAGAATCTTCTTTTCATGTCCAAGCAAGTATTGACAAATCAACATCATAAATTACTCTTAAGTGTATTGGTTGGATGTTTTAAAAAGTAATTCAATAAAGAAAAATAAATTTATTTATCTATTGAATACATTGTTAACTCATTTTTTGCTTAATATACGCTCTATGGTACTTAGATATAGTAATTATCTCTTTTTCTTTCTTCGGCTTTTATAATTATAAATAGAGATCAATCATTGTTCAAAAGAAAACTATGCAAATTGGAACTTCCACAAAGGTGAACTTATATAAATTGAAATAAATAAATATTTTTCAAAAGTCCAACATTTTGTAATTAATTTTAGTGGACGGCAAAAAATACTGTAAATACGAAGGAGTTATTTGACCCAAATTATTCGAAAAGAAAAACTTAGAAAGCTATCGAAAATCATACTATTGAGAAATATATGAGTATAAAAGGCTAACTGAAGTCAAATCTATCAATCGTGATCTTGGTATACTGAGCTTCAACAAATAAAAAGTTAAACTAAACTTAAAAAACCTACTGGTAATCGATACTGCTCAGAACTAGCATCTTGTGATAAGAAAGACAATAAATAGAAGTATAAATCATCCATCAGTGACTAGACAGAATTGTTGTATGCCTCATAGCACTTCTCAAGCTAGTTTATATTCACCAACCTGGAAACTCTACCTTAAAGAATATTTCAAGACGAAAACAACAACTGCTCTCTAATTAAAGATGTTTCATGTCTGAATCACGTGGGCAATTCTATGAAACTCAAAAGTTCTAAAAAGCCTTATGTGAATACCCTAGAGGCATACGTATTACTTGATTGCATTGCTCAGTATGATGACTTATATACATTATTTTTCGTAATTCATGAAAATAAATTGAACATTGTATGAAACAACACTTTCGTTTTAGACGAAATTCAAAAGCTCATATTTTCGTTGTAAAATTTTGCATTCGTTAAACGTACAAACTTGTTGTAATCTTTGTTGAGCACTATCGAGATTTTCTTGACTGCTATTAAGTGAAATGAGAAGAATATGACACGTCTCAGCCTAAAATAGAACGAAATGGAGATACCAAATTCAAATGCATTGTTTTTACCTTAAAGAATGACATAATCCACTGTTTAAGTATTCGTGCTTGTTGATAATAAATCTTCACCAACGATATTTGTTCCAACGCTATTTGCTTTTCACCTTCGGCGGTTAAAAAGTAGACAATGTCATTAGACAAATCTAGCGTTAACTGCCGAAATGAATTTGTCATCCGATTGATTTGTTGTTGACTATCAGAACTCATAATGCAATGTTTGTATATAGACTGCACACGATGATTTTCATGTAATCGTAGCAAAAGATCTTTGTCGATAAAATCGAGTAGAATTATAAAAAATCGAGGTAAACACGTGTCAGTCAGTTTTGAAGAAGCGTTAACAATTTCTTCAAGTGATTTGACATCGAATGCAAATAAAAGCGACACGGGTAATCGTAAACTGGTAGATGCAATGCTTTTACTCGATCCGAATATCACTATTATTGGTTCGAACGATGCCATTGTTTCGAAGTGACTTCCTAATCTGAAATCATCAATGCCCTGTATTTTCTTTTGCTCGTTCTGTATGAATAGAAAAAAAGTGAAAAAAACAACAATTCGTATCTGACTAAGATTGTATGTGAGCTTGACTGAAGAAAAGAAAAAAGTAAAACATGTCAATACAATTGGAAAAAGCCAACATAATTGACTAATTGATTTCACGCATGAAACGTATATTTTGTCACTGCGGATAAAATTGGAAAAAGCCAAGTAACATATTTCATTTTTGTTATATACGTTAATTATATACATATTTTCTATGTGATTTCTAGGAGACTCTCTCACGTACAATAGTAGATGACATCATCTTGTAGTAAGTGAGCATAGGACATTTATCTTATTGAAAAATAATCTTTACATCGAAGCGTTTATGATGGAATCAGCAGAGTTAGATAACAACTGATTCTTGAAACTGTGGAAATTATAGTCTCATCTATGTTAGACTTATGTTTATCAATAACCCTGAACTATAAAGAAAGTTATTAGATGAAATTGTCAGATTCAGATTGTATACATTTTCTATTTGTTATGACTTTTCAGTCATGAAAAAATCATTTTAATTGCAACAAATCAGTGTAAATTCGATTGGAAATCATAAGATTAATACAAAAAAAAATCCGTATATTTAAATTCTTTCTTGTAAAAATAGAACGTAGAGTGTAGCAGTAGCCTTATCGTTGAAACTGAGCTGCCAAACATGTTCATATCTCGTTTGTTGTTGCTTTGAATGAGGTATAAAAAAGAATCATTAGTTTGAACTTCTTGGAATATGCAATTTTTCTCTTTTTTGCTATGAAATAAGGATTTGAAATTTCTCATTCGCCAACTGATATCAGTTTTGTACTTCAATTTCGAAGTAGAATCATATGCTTGTACATCATAATGTTTTTCCTGTGAATTTCATACTTTTACTCTCACTTTCTTTTTCTTTGCTGCAGTATAAAATTCAAATTTACTATTTCTCTCATCAAAAGTTGAAAAGCAAAAGTGTACTGCCGCAGTTACTCCTACGGCAAGATATGAATATATCTACCACCCAGCGCCCGTCGCTATGTACACTACCAGTGGAACTTATTCATTATATTTTCCGTTATCTTGATGCACGAACAATTGTTCGTTCGTTTCGTAGTGTTTGCAAACAATTTTACACAATTGTTAAAGCATATGATCAATTTAACTTGGATTTCAATGCAAGCTTAAAGTCGGACTTTCTTTTTCTTTGCAATTTCATTTCGCCGGAGAATATTCAATCGCTTACATTGTCTGATAGAGATGAGACACCAGGACAAGTGGAATTTTTTTTGTCTTTCACACGCATCAAACATTTTACTCGATTGCGCTATTTGACTCTTTTTGAAATTGATGACTGCCATTTGAATATTATTCTGAAAGATTTATCTACTTTAACACTCCAATCGTTATGCATTCATTCAGAACGAGATTATTCGCGAGACAATACAAGTTTGAACCAATTGTCATCGGTAATATCGTTACCTAGCCTTCGCAACGTCAGTTTAAATATTCCTGATTTGAATCTATCTGAATTACTATGGCCGTTAGAATGTAAAATACAACATCTAGAAATTTATTGTCGTACTGTCGATGAATATTGTAATATTCTCAATCATGTACCTAATCTGCGAAAATTCGTAGTGATAGAGTTAAATCAGGATAGTATGGATGAAACAGTTACTCAACTATCAAATTTAACACCATTTCGTCAACTATCTTATCTAGCATTCAAACATTGTCATATTGATATTATCTTACTTGAATCGCTTCTTTTATTGGTACCTTCAATTGAACGTCTTCAGTTGATACGATCGATAGATTTACATACTTTTATAGCCCATTTGCATCAATGGGTAAATTTCGTTGAAACAAAGTTACTATCCTTAACACAATTCGAATTTTTTCTTACTGACGATCAACATGATTTTAATTTCATGGTGGATACAGAATCTCTTATAGGTCCGTTTCGAACATCATTCTGGACTGAAAAGAAAAGTTGGTTTGCTGTATGCGATTATATCGTTTCTCCACGAACTGTTATTCTCTACACGCCATTGATCTTTGATCCTGAATTTGAATATGTATATGAGTCGAAGGAAATTCGACGTTCGACTTCAGTGCCAAGCATAAATAATCCAACAAAGATGGATGGTGTGCGTAAATTGCGTTTAGATTTGACGAATGTAATGGCTTTGGCCACATCGTCACAGGTATGTTCGAATAGCGATTTGTTTTATTTCTCAATGCCGATGTGCATTTTATTATACTTCTAAGCGACAATCTCGAATAGTTTTATGTTGTAGTCTACTCAAAAGCTGCCGATGAACTTTTCTACGTGAACTAGGATATAAATAGGTTTATGGAGTATTACTTAAAAATATGTATCGAGTAATTTTACAGTTTGACTATATAGTAGGAAAGTTCTGAATTTAAACTAATAGTAGAATTCATATTTGAAATGCACTTGAATGACAAAAGCAGTAAGTATGATTTATTGGATATCTAGATAAACAAATATTGCTTGTAACGCTTGTTTTCTTATATCTATACTTTAACTGAAGTACATAGATTTTACTTGAATTTTCTAATGCAACCGTCTCATACAGGCAGATATTATCTATTGGATTAACCAATCAAATATTGTGTACAACAATCTTAAGAAGTCTTTTGAGGATAATATGATCAACATATTTACAATACATAGACTTGTCTTATGAAATCATTTATATGGATACTTTGAAATGTTTTCCTACTTCCCAGGGGCGGCGGAGCGTCATTAAGCTAGGTGAGACTCATAATTTTTTTTTCTATCGTGGAATTTTATGTAAGCATCAATCAGAAAATAAGTCTTCTTTTTATTAAACTTCAGAAAAAATAAAAATGCTCAGTATAAGAAAAAGATTTGAAAATACCAAAAAATACTCTACTTTGCTGCTTCTTTGATGCAAGAATAAAAAATAGCAATATTCAGTACAAAAACAAGTGAGTTGAGCCTCATCTTGCGAAATCTAGGTGAGGCTCAAGCCTCATGGGTCTCAGTGGCTCCGTCGCCACTGCTACTTCTACACCCTTCATATAGTACTTGTAGAAACAAGCTGTAAAATTAAATTTCTTCTGGTGAGCCTCTATACATGTTGTTTTTTACTTTAACTGATAGACATTAATCTCATACTCATCCGAGAAAGAATATCCCATGTAATTAGAGAAAGGCTAAGTCTTGATATTTGAAGATTATTTTTTTTGGTTCACGTTGAGATTGTCTTCTAGAAAGATCATCTAAAACGATTTCTTTGTTTCATTTAGGGTGGCTTACCACATAATATTCGATTCCCTCAACTTGATCAGCTGACAATACGTATTGGTGATGAGTGGCCGTTGGGTTCACTTCGATTCCTTTCGAGTCTCGTCGATTTGTCGAAGCTTATCAAACTCTCGTTGCAAATAAGTAACTCATTCTGTAGTTCTTCGGGATGGACAGTAAATCTACATACGTTGCTGAAACTAACCAGCAATATTCGCTCAGTTACAATACGCATTTGTGGTATCTATCTGCCTATATATGATTATATCATTGAAATATCTTCCATAATTCCGAACCAAGTGAGACATATCACAATATCAATATCTACATTACATCAGATGTTGATAATTCTTCGTCATTTGAACAATAAGTCTAGTATAAAATTCGAATACAGGAATACGAATTATAGTGTATCTGACATGTGCCTTGAATGGCTCAATGACGAGAAAAGATGTGATACGTTTCGATTAACTTATTCTTCTTTATGCATCTGGTTTGATAAATATACAAATGAATCGTACAAAAAGAAAAACGGTTGGTCAAGCACATAAAGAACTAATCAGAATTATGTTTGTTTTTTTAATATTTTTAATCATATTTTCTATTATTAATAATATTTATCTTGAAATCATTTATATTACCAATGAAATCTCATCGACATTCAAGCCCAGAAAATAGGATTGTGTACAAATGGATAGGTATCTGATTTGTAGTAATTGTATAGAATCAATGTTATTATATCGGCATTTGTACAAAATTTTGCTCATGACAACATATATGCGAAAAAAGTTTTAAAAACTGTGTTTTATTTTTTGAAAAATACAGAATGTTTGTTATCTGTATATAATTAGACTTTTCCAGACTGCACGGCTATGGAAGCACTATTCGAAAATCTAGCAAAATGTTGCATTTTTTTCTACTGAAAAAAGACGCGCATTTATTGATATGAATTGCTATTTCTTAACAAAAAGCAATGCCATTAAATATAATTTGTTTAAGTTCTTATGCATTCACTCCATCAATCCCTTCTCCGTCGAATACATCTAGTCATTTTATTCATTCGACATTGGCATCCAATGAACATAGTCTTATTCGAAAATTTTCTTCATCAATAACAGATTCAACATTATTTTTAAAGGATATCGAATTATTGTTTCGTACATTTCTAAAACGTCAACATTCTTTCGATGCATCTATATTGCTAAAAACTAAATTGATTTCATCAATTTTTATCTATACAATCATAATACTTCTTCTCTTTTTCATATCTTTTATAATTCTTTATATTATTTCATATATCAAATTTACAAGATTTTAATTTCGTTTCAAAACTATTTTCTTCATAATACTAGTTTTTCTTTATCAAATACTTTTAATAAAAACGATAATTATTATCAAGACTGTACGTGGAACAAAGCAATCTCTTGAAAAATCATTAAATGAAATAAATGTAGAGATTTATCCAAAAAGTATTATTCAATATATTGATCAATTAATGGGAAAATTAAAACGACTGGATGAATATTCAATNATTCAATCAAACGTGAATGATTTTTATTTCTTGAATTATCTTTAATATATTTTTATTTTATTTCTTAAGCTAATTCGATATTAGTTCTTGGATCAAAATCAATTTTAACAAAATCATTTCATCGTCTATTAAAAGAAAATTATTATATTGAAGAGTTAGTGTATTATACTGATCAGCTTGATGAATATTTCTATCAATTAACAGTCGAAACTATAAATAATTACATCGGTATCCATAAATCTATTTGATGAGCTTACAATTTCATATAGAAATATGGCCAATGGTTTGATTGATTTGAATAAAAAGCTTTGCTTTTATATGGATAAAAGTCAATCCAATTTTAGTAAACAGATATTGATTAAATAAAATATGCTTCATGACAACCTACAGTTTTTTATTCAATTTATTGAAAGACGCATTCTAAATAAAATTAATATCATTCTGGATACAGAACAAGAAAATAAAATTCGCAGATCTATTGTATTGATTGAATGTTTAATTATTTCTATTATTGTATGCATTACAATTGTTCCATTGATTTTTATTGGAATCAAATTCTTGTTGCAATGGAAAATTAAACAGTAAACCGACTATTTAGTTTTTTTTAATAAAACAGAATTATATTTATAAAAAAAAAGTATTCAACAGACAATTGATCAAGTCGGTTGTTTGAATATTCAAAAAAGTAATCAAGAACAGTATCCAACGGATGTCATCAAGTAAATATTCTAAAACGAAAATATTAGCACTATTCCTACTAGAGTGAAATGTGAAACACAATTGATTTTCGTATGTTCTGAATCAATAGATTGTGTAGCTTATATTTCAGTTTACTCTTATGCATATCTATGATACATTTATTTTATTTGTAATATAGTATGCTGAGATTTCAAAGAGAGTGAATTACACATATTTTAAATTTTCTTAATCTTCGCAATAATTTGATAGAAAACCTAACTTCACGTTAGATCAGCTATGTACAGTCTGTCTAATGGCTTCCTCTTTCAATCCTATGACAGTTTTGTAATTTTCTTTTACGTTTCGCTCTTCTTCTGTGAAGAACATTTTTTGCGTTATAACTTTGAATTGAACAATATATGTTTCGTTTTTGTAAAATTTTGCATAGAAAGTGTGTTCATGCGAATACGTATATGATTATAGTAATGAAATACTTTAATAAGAATATTTCTCGAAGGTATCGATAGAACCGTTTCTTCAGATGAAGTTCATCTGATGAACTAAATCATTAGATAGAGTTCTAATAATATTCCCATAAGAGTAATACATTAGTTGTATGCTACTTTCCTGACTTACACTTTGATGTACAGTTAAAAGTCAAACGACCGATGAAAGCTAAATATATCTTACTTTTTCAATTTAACTTTTAGAAGTTCGTGATCATTTTTATCAAAATTCACCAAGTTAATTTTAATACAAAGCTAATTAGCTTTTAGTTTATTTAACATTGTATTTTTTCTATGACATTTGTTATATCTTATGCTTGTCAAGTCACAATTTAGATTAACAGAGTCTTCTTTTAGTAAAATTTAAAATTCAAAGTAAATATCGAAAATTTTCCTTCATCAATAAGTATAAAATGATCAGTTTTTCGCATAAACTATTGATAGATTAATTTGCATTTTGGAAATAAGAGTATCTAATTTTAATTCAATTTCATTTGCATTCATTAGCTATTGATCTAGAAAAACGATTTTACTTTGTCTTTATTCTTTGCTGAAGAAAAACTTGTCAAATCTGACTAGATTTGAAGCTAAATAATACGCATTTGTGTCATTTCTCTTGTTGTTTTATAGTAACGATGCATTACCTAATCAACTTACGTCGTATGGCGTATACAATGATATGAGCAACACAAGCGGTGAAAATTCTAATTCATTGTCTAATAATAATCTAATGGAAAAGAATAAAACTGATGATCATCATTCTTTTGGTTTATTTCTTTTTTCAATACGATTCTGTTTTGCTCTAATAAATATGTTGATCATTGTTTTGACTCTTATTACTGGATTTCTCTATGGCGTTGATTTATTATTAAACATGTCTTGTGAATTAGTACATCATAATCAAACATTACTTATTTCACTTGTAACAAGTAAATAATCAAAAATTTACTAGAATAAAAATCATAGAATTTCCTTAATCAATAGATAATTTCGTAAATCAAAGTGCTACTTTTGATGTAAATAGAACAATATTTAACATAATTAACGATTGTAATAGAAATATTCCTTTCAGTAAAATTTTATTCGAAAATGCTTCTACTCAATTACAAAATGAATTAAGTTCTGCGATTAAAGATATTAATCAAAATATTTTTGACCAATTTTTGAATTTTAATAACAAGATAAATATTACATCGGATTTACATTTACTTATGAGTATAGTCAGCTCTAGTGGTCTAACTAAAATTGTAATACTTCTCAAGTCAATTGATCATGATTTTGAACAAATTCGACAAATTTTTCACCGAATTCTCAAACGTAACTCAACATTACTGGCTAATTTTACCAGTAACGTATTCAATGAAGTACAAACAGCTTTGTTTAAAATGTGATCATTTACACTGTTGTATTTTGAATTTTTTAGTTTGAAGAATTTACAATGAAAGTAATTCAATCAACAATTGAAAAATGTCCATAACCGAAAGATACTATACTAAGAGCGGACGAATTGATTTGTCATCAGACAGCAAAGAACATAAATGGTTTATGGCTTCAGATATTTTTATTTTCGTTTAGTATGATAATTGGCATCTATATTCTTGGGATATACATTTATAAACAATTGTTTTAATTCCATCTTTTTCTTTACACGTAAATTTATCAGGCTTAGAAAAAAATGTATGACGCATAAAAATGTTAAGACAAGACACCAATGAAACGAGGATCAGATTTTGTTTCTTCAGAAAGAATTCAAGAAAACAATAAGAAAATTTCTTTTCTGCGTTAAAAAGCTCATTTGATATTCTGCATAATTTGTGCTAGGAGCATTTCATTTGGAGGTTTTATTTCGCAGGAAATTAGGACTTCATTGAAAGCACTCGAAGTTCAGGGTCCTTTTATGTCACAGTGTTACGATTGGACAAGCCGACATTCTACATTTCTTCATCATTTAAAGAAAATTCTATTTAAGTGTAGTGTCGAAAAGATGGTATAGATCAGGTCTTAAGCTAAACAGAGTTAGAGTCTTGCTTGCTCCTGTAATTCTTACTAAAAACAAAAAATAATTGTGTTAGGTAAACAACTATTCATAGTTTTTCTTTTTGTATTTTTAGCTGATGTATAAATATTCATTTTTCGATGTATCGTCTTATATTTATCTTTTGTAGAGTAAATGTAATGAGATGAAACCTTTACTTGAAAATATTCAGCCCAACATATATCTCCTCGAATAAAACTAATCGGATTGAATTATCAAAAAAATAAACAATCAACTGATTGGTGAACTTTCAACTTGATCTGCTCACATGATGAAATAGTTTTATCTAATTGAATAGTTTCAATTATCATTAAAAATGTTAGGAGTATACATTATTATTTTCAACAGTAAAAACAATTTTTTTTCTTCAAATATTACTTCTTCTATTTCCGTGTCTATTAATATACGGAAATAGAATTTGTATTTCTTGTAACAAGTTTGTATGTTCTCTCACCTAAATTAGTATAATGTGTCTATGGTTATTATCATCTTGATGCAACAGCACGCTTCAGTATTTTTGTTTTGATTAATCCTTATACCGCTGTATTGATGTGTATTAAATAGTGTAGAATATATTCTCAATAGACTTCTATCTCTATTTCAAAGTATCGCGTGAGATATTTTATATTTAAATAACACAAAACACATTGGAGTGTTTTTCTTCTTCTTCTTCTTCTTTACCTTATGGTCTTCACATCTTATGTGTCGTGACTGAAATCTATTGATCATATTTATTGCGATTAGTTAGATTAAGTATATTATCTATAGAAGATAGAAATCATCAAAGTAGTAGAACTGCCTTTTATTGATGATCAATAAGCCATATTTCATTTTAGGTTTTCACGCTAAAAAACAACAACAGAAACATTACTTTACGGTATTTTTCACATTTTTTTTAGTCTACGAAATAGTATCATAGATGATGTTGAATAATAATTCAAAAGTAGTTAACAACTACTTATCTCCAGATAATCCATTATTTTGGAGTCGTCCAACACCTCTTAATTGCAACACTGTACGGCCCATTGGAATGTGCTTATGTCTTGCTGCATTTATCGGTATTATTTTAAATGGGGCGCTTGTTTATAGTTTTGCTCGATATAAATTTCTTCGTACACCACCTAACATATTTATTATGTTCATTTCGGTCATTGGTCTTGTTACTTCGTGTAGTACAATTCCATTAGCAGGTAGTTCATCTATTTACTGTTATTGGCTATTCAACCGTGGTGGATGCCAATTTGAAGGTGTCATGGCTTCTTTATACGGGTGTTCAAGTTCATATCTACTTTGCGCAGTTAGTCTTAGTCGATGCTATATTATTGTACGACCATTTCATGCAAAAGCTATTACTGTAAGATTGTCTGTTAATCAAATTTCACTAATAAAATATGACTTTTAAGGTCCCTAAATGTATTATTATTGCTTCAGTAGCTATTACTGTTGCTTTTATTTTGACAATGATGCCAATTCTTGGATGGAATGAATATACTTTGGAGGTAAATGACTTTGTTTTTAAGTCTTTGCTAAGAATGAAAGTGATAGAGATACCTTGAATGATTCATAAATAGATCAAACAGTGGAATTGTTTTTTGAATATCTTTGTTTTAAGTTAAATTTGCGAAAAAATAGTGGGCTTCAAACGAAATCAGTAAAAATCAAATATTTGAAATAATCTCAGAGAACTCCAAGAAACTTGAGAAATCACATAATTTGTGCATTTGGCTGTGACTCTATCTTATCATCAACTCGCACATTAATAATATTAGCCTGTAAACGATAAAAAGTATGATTATCACCGAAAATTTTCAAGTGATATCTAAATAGTTAACATTTTCGAATATACTCCTAGGAAAAGAATCTACATCTGAAACTTCTAGTGCACAGAATAAATCAAAAATATAATTAAGTCATCAAGTAATTAGGAATTGATTGTAATCATTTCTTGTTGTGGTAAAAACTAACTAACGGGTGGGCCATAAAGAATGTCACCCTCAGTGTTTTTGGAATATCTCGCTCATATTGTGGCGTAGATATTTCAGTTTTTTTCCAAAAGGTAGCCCGTGCAATTCTCTACAAAACCTAGTGAAAAGAGCTGTTCGAACGATTAACTATGGAAGTATATCCAGTCAACGTTGCAATGCCCCAAAATGACGCACTTTCACAGCACTCGTGTTCATATAAACGATTTCGCGCCGCTCTGTCAACCCCATATAAACAGGCTTAGTAGGCCATTTTTTAGCCCTTGAAAAGTTCTATTGGTTCAACGAATACCTGTTTTGACATATTCTTAATTTACTCGAACAAAACCCTTTCTTTGCTCCCCTCTGCTCACGTTATAAGAATCCTCCATTAAGTTTCATCGCGATTTTAATTTTTTTATCATAAATGGAAAATTGTTACATATTCAAATTTAGTACTAGGTTGAAGGAAGACGTTTTCTCTATCATACCACTACGAGCAGAATGGTGCAAAATAATTTGTTACATTGCTTGAGGTGCATAATAAGAACGATCAATGATTCCAATGCACTTGTTTTTGTAGAAGACTGACCACTGAAACCGTGCGATCGTATATAGATACTTCTTTGAAACTTTGTTAGAAAAAGCCTTGGAAAAAGCACACTCGAAAACACAGAACGCTTGCATTAGAATTGGGTTTCGTATCTAATTTTCTAGAAGAAATGAAATAGTTAATTTTCTAAAGATACGCATTTGAAAGTGCGCCATTTTGTCGCA
Organism: Rotaria magnacalcarata; assembly: GCA_900239745.1. Lineage (NCBI taxonomy): Eukaryota > Metazoa > Rotifera > Eurotatoria > Philodinida > Philodinidae > Rotaria > Rotaria magnacalcarata. The sequence continues at coordinate 64,745 of OENM01000482.1, read as the reverse complement.
TTACAATGTTGACTGGATATGCTTCCATAGTTAATCGTTCGAACAGCTCTTTTCACTAGGTTTTGTAGAGAATTGCACGAGCTACCTTTTGGAAAAAAAACTGAAGTGCCTACGCCACAATTTGGGTGAGATATTCCAAAAACACTGAGGGTGACATTCTTTATGGTCCACCCGTTAGTATACAGAATGCTGATATATTTGATTTTATCAATGAATTACAAAGTGATATTTATTATTTAGGGAGCTCTAACGTCATGTTGTATAAATTGGTATGATCGGCGCTTATCATTTGTTTCTTATAATTTCTTCCTTTTTGCTTTTGTTTATTGTCTTCCATTGATTATTCTTATTACAACAAATACAAGAATTTATCTTGGATTAAAAGAAATGAGAAATAAACTGGCACAAGGTGTTAAAACTGAATTAAGTCAAAAACGAATTGAAATGGAAGGTCGAATACTTAAAAGTAAACATTTCTTTGATAAAAGTAAATGAATACGCATATACATGTAAATGTCTATATTTCTACAGGTATTATAATGACAGTATTGGGTTTTGTTATAACATGGACTCCATATGCAATTGTATTTTTTATCGCAGTATTTCGTGTTCCTGATGCAGCAGTACCACCTATGGCAACATTCATATGTGCCTGTTTTGCTAAATCATCTGTTATGTGGATTCCAATGCTATACATAAGTACATCAACGTATTTTCGACTAAGTTTCGTTGATATGAATTGCATGGATAAACAAGGACCGATGAGCTCTGCAAGCACAGGAACATATAATCCATATGCTTTACCTCGTAAAAATGAAGGAGCACAAACAATATCAGTGATTCAAGCATCAAAGGAGAAAAGATGTTCGACTATAAATAAACAATAAATTTATTTATGAGCTTTCTTTAGTTGCTTTTTCGCGTACTTCAACTACATGCTTCTTTGCAGATCTTCATCAATAAAAATGTTGCGTTTTTCTTTCTAAGGCATAAAGCTCTATAAGCCTGTATTGATATGCTTTTTTAACTACACATAAATGAATAGTCCCTATATACTTGACAATAGTCAGTAGGCATATTCGATAAAGAGGCTCAATCGTAGCTTGAACAAAATATCAATTTAAAAAATAATTAGTTTTCAATAAGAATATTTTCTATTCAAAAATCTTCATAAATATCTTTATACACAAATTGATTATAAAACATGTAAAATATACATGTGACATCCCACTGGATGATTCTATTTTATGCATTGATTGATACGTAAATGATCACGGTCAGTCAACAAGATAAACGAATCAGTTTAGTATCGACGATGAGACAATCTCGTTGGCTGTGAGTCTGCTAGATGGCATGGGTTTATAATGGTTCGACAATTAAAAATTAAAAATAATGAAAGACCATCATCCTCGAATGAATTTAAAGATAAATTAAAATCTCAGTTTCAACAACTCAATTTTCAAGAGCACCTTCAGCAACAATTATATCAAAAACAGTCATCACAAAATTATATTCACTTGTTGCGAAGCCTTCTCGGTCAAACAGTGTAATTAATGATTTCTTTTTTTGGTGTGAGTACCTATTATCAACTAACGAGCGAATATTAGTATGGTTCATAATTGTAGATCAAATGAACAAAACAAATTGTTCAATTAGATCATATTTTATCATTAAAGCTGTTTCAACGTTTCAACTCTAGAACTCGATCAGCTCGATTTTGATAAATTATCCCTGATTTCCTCAGCTACCTCCTATAATTATCTACCAGTTTATCATGGCTATTCATAGATGCTTTCTTTAAATCGTCAAGTCAATATTTGCGTAGAGTGACTATCCTGGATCATTGTTTCTGACGTAACTGAATAGAAAACGCCTTTGTAGTTTGATACAACCGCTTATTTGAACGAGAAAATATTAACATCCAGCATGTATTAGACTAATAATTTCATAATTGTGATACAATTTTATTTTTTCTATTTTACAATTGACACTCAAATAACACCTGGAGAGGAAACAATGGAGATTTTTCTTCGTTGGTACCGACGTCGATCAAAACAGTCAAATAGGAAGAGATCGAACTAATTATATAAAAGCAGAAATCTTTGCTTTTCATTTCCCCCATCCGATATTAGTGAAATCAGCTATTTTATAAGCCATATATATTTCTCAATGACTAAAGCAATGTTATAGAAACCCTGTTACACGACGGTAGCGTCTTTCTATAATTGTATTTATCAGTTTTTACTTAAGCTAGGTATTTATCCGTTTATCGATAACGCTTAGAAATAATAATGTTGTCTTAATTTCATTCATTCATCAAATGTTTGTCACACACAGAAGTCGATCGTTGATTTAATAATCCATTGTATTTCTCATATTCAATAGTCCAAAAGGTGAATAAAACATTACTCATAGAGTAATCATTAGATATGTTCACAAATTAATTTACCATTTTTTCTCACAGTAGAAGTACTCACATTCCTTCTGTTTATATATCAAATCGAAAGAGCACCGTTCTATTTATGGAACAAGTGAAAAAGATTTCTAAATTTAGTTATAATATTTATTTTGTAAGAAATTTTGAATAATTAAATAGTTTATCGATAATCAAAATAAACATCCTGAATAGTTTATGTCTTCGATTGGATCTTCAACATATTTTCCAGATGATAAGGGTGCATTACCTTTCTCTTGTAAGAAAGGTACATTTGGATCTTGATCAATCAGAATTATCCACGAACGAATTTGACGCGGACTGCGTACACAAAATTCATCAGCACCACGTGGATGTTCGTAGTAAACTGTGTCATGATGATCTGCTGTAGACCACTGCGATGGGTCAGTAATACGTTTTGTTTTACCTAAATCTACTTTCGCACATATATATGCCCCAAATTTATTAGCTTTAAATTCAGTATGGTCAAGAGACGTTGCAAAATATATACCTGGTCCAATCCATCCAGTTTTCGAACCTTTCAATTCTGACTGGGCAATAGCATACGCAGCGACATGACTTGTTTGATGAAATCCAACCACTATTTGATGATCTTTTGTTTGGCCAGGTGGGTAACGTGTATTTCCTGAATGAAAGATAATTACATGGTAAAGATTCCGTGACAAGCAAGCGTTTCCCTTGTCACATCGAGAATGTTGCCAATGACTTGTTTGTTGATCATTTGTTATTGCAAGCGGTAAAAAACGCATATGTTCTGTGGCATATACAATTTTCTCGTCAGACGCAGTGTTTGGACGATAGTGAGACCATATGCGATGATGATGGAGATACTCAACAATTAATAAAACTACGGCAGGTACAAGTGAAAATGCAGCCAAAATCGCGTATCCTAAACCTATGGGTCCGTATCTATTTGCACATACACAAGCAAGTATAAATGCTATAAATCGTATGATTTCAAATAAAATTAAAACACTAAATCGAGTTATTAAAACAAATTGCGGATGTTCTTGATAGCATTCACAACGAATACACGTTAATGTTGATAAACTCCAAGCAAAGTGTTGAGAACAACATCCAACTTTTTCACGGTCAGATTCAAATAGAATGAGTCCAAAATAACGAAGAAAAACATAGAGAATATTTGCCAAAAAAGTAATAAACGATGATCCTATTTCCAATAATAAGATTACCACAGGGAAAGCTATCGAGTCATTTTTTGCAGATGATAAATCTGTACAAAGAACAATAAAGCGTATAATAAACGCAATAGTACAGATTGTATGAAGTCTGATAAGATAACGGTATCGTTTGAAATCGTTTTTTAATAGCATCGAGTATATGAAAAATTATCTAAAATTATTATAGGCTTTTTTATTCAATGTACAACGTGTCACTGTTTCAAAAAAATGAAAATTCCAATTTCAAACTAATTAATGCCACTATTAAGAATCTCGTATTTTCATTTAAAATATACTGCTAAAAAAATAAAATAGAACTGGAAATAAAATTAAACAGCAAAACCAACTTTTTTTATCAACTAGTAAAGTGAAACTTGATCCCAAGCACAACTACCGAAAGAAGATTTACACAATCCTAATGATTGTACAAAAGCAACTGGAAAGAATCGTCTCCGATGCTTAAAATAAATTTTTGTTTCGACGAGGTGAATAGTTTTTGCTACTTTTTGTTCTCATTCTCACGGAAAAGATGCAAACAAGAATAAACCATATAAATACATCTAAGAATCATCGTAGAGCATATTTCTTATATTTTATTTCGTCTGTAGAAAATGATAGACTATACGTGTATTCGTTCATCTTATATAGACAATCATGTTTATTGTCATATTTTGACTGCAATATAAAATGATAACTAATTCAGATCGCTATCTAGTTAGACGTAGTTAAGCAATCGGCTCGATAATAAACTAGCTAGTTGGGATAAAATTCTAGGCCTAGAATAGATCATATTTGATTCGGCATTTTAAGGTTAACATTCTATTCGACGAGAATGAACAAATTCAACTATATTACTATTATTGGTAGTTAATCAGAATTTGAGAAGTAATAAAAGTAAGAACAGTAGATAATTAATAATGCAATCATCAACTAATGACATAAAACAGACATTAGTGTGAATGAGCGACCTTTTTTAGACTATAAAATTCAAATTATTTTAACAGCAATCTGCAAAAGTAAATTTTGTCATCAAGGTAGTTCGACTTTATGATATTGTTCAATTGCATAAATCGTAGCTACTGTTAAAATAATCTGAATTTTAAACTAAAACTCAAATAAAATATTAAAAATCTGTGTAAACATGTTAGATATACAAGATAATATACGATCAATGAATAATACTGATTTCTTCATAGAAACTCTGGACGCTTAACTTGAAATTATTGTTGAATGATTACCTATTACTTTCGTGCTCTACGTTTAATACATTAAGATTTTTAATGATAATCTACTGTTAGCAAAATTTGAAAAATGTGAAAATAATAAAAGCAATTAATAATTAAACATTATTATTCTAAGTAAGATTTCGCTGAAAAAAAACTAAAAATTACAGGGGCTTTAAAATATCAAAATACATAGCTAATCACTATAAAAAGTAACAAGTAATACAAATGAGTCCCACATACCAAGTAAAATTCATAACGGCCGGACACACTGACCGAATCTAGAATGTACTCACTTTTTGAGTACACAGAAAAAAACATTAGTAATATAGCAGGACTCTTATGTTGACACTCAACTTAACGCATTTTTTTCTTCGTTTCTGCTTGGAAATTCTGCAAAAACTTTATATTCAAAATAAAATTAAAACAAAATTCCAACTTTCAAAATGCCACAACATCGAATGGCTGCTAGAACAGTAAATCATGTTTCGAGCTGCTTTCTTTGCCAACGAATATTTCCCCGAATAATGAGTTGCACTTGAAAAGTTATTTTTGTAGACAGACATTTTTTATTTGATTCAAGAAGTACAATAACAATAGTTTCATTTCTTGAGTAAGTTGGTAAAAAAAGAACATCAACCACTGCAACTTGTTTCACTCGTATCCATGGTACAATTATTAAGGAACAAAAAATACATATAGTTTCTAGTGAGAGACAACTAATACGTTCACATCAAAAAGAGAAACTTTTCCAGCAAAAAATGTGTTGTAATTTTCGTAGTCCCATAAATTGTTATAATGATGCAGTACGATACAAAGCGATGATTATTTTTCATTTAATCGATCTGATATTTTTTATCATTCGGTTGAGTCTTGTAAGTAATGACATTTCAAAAGGTATTGCTGCTACTATGGGTTTTCTTGTACCTATTCTATTATTTGATTTGATTGCATCAGTACCAATAATAACATCTGATATTATTTATGTGATAATGCGTCATTGTGTTAGGCCGTTAGAACAGAGGCGAAATTCTTTCCAAAGTTTATGGCGGTTTGGGACTATGACATGCATCCGACTTGATTGCCATAATGAACGTCCACAAACTGTACTACTCATGCGTCTTATTTTTATTGTTTCTTCTGTTCTCTTAAAATTTATTTGTTTTGTTATTGGAGCTTCTTGTTCGGCTCGTTTCAAGTCCGAATGTACGGCATACACTGTCATTGCTGCTTTTGCTCTAGTATCAACTGTATTAGCTGCTATTACGGAATTTGTACACTATTTCCGTTTATGGAGTTACAATCCGACTGATACAAGAAATAGAAGTAGTCCGAACTCAATTTATACTAATGATAGTATGAAACCGATAGAAAAAACGCATCGACGTCATCTTGGTTTTATACATCATTCATTATTAAATGATCAGAACGCCGATGGTTTTCGACATTCAAGATGTGAAAACGGAAACAATTGCAAATCAATCAGTCTTCATCATCATTTATTGTATCATACACTTGACGCAGAAAATGAAATTGATTTAGCAACATTATCTGATAAACAAAAAATATCGTTTATTGCTTTCTATGAGACTACTGCAGCAGAAGCATTATATATTGCCAACAATGGATTTCCTTATGGTGATACTAATGATAGCAAATTCAAAGATTATTTACACCTTAAGCAAAGTATCTTTTTTACACGTTCATGTCAAGCACTGAATAATTCTTCTGCAGACGCGATTATATGTGTTCGTCTTAATTTAGGACGAATATTCACGCGTGATAATAACGTAAATCTCAAGCTTAATGATTATTTTGGACTTGGCGATGGAAAGTATGATACAGTTTATGTAAGAAATACACATAGAATTTATCTTCGAATGCCAGGTCAAATTGAGAAATGGATGATTGCATTAACTGCTAGCGCTTCAGTCAACGACAGTTTAGATGGAGATTTTTATATAGGCTGTCCTTAAATAGGCTACGCATTATGCATCAATCAAGCGTTACATTGGCATCACTAGCATAAATAGAAAAAAGACTCTGAATAATGTTTTTTGTATCGATTGACTACACAGTGCATGATAATATCAACACTGACTTAATAAATTGATCTATGATAAAATCTGTTAAATTTACTTATTGAAAACAATTCTGTGTCTCATATATCATTTTGACTGCTTGCAAATAGATATTCATGATTTCATTGAAAAAATATTTTTCTTCGTTTCATAACTCTTCATTGATATTTATTACCAACTTATTTATATGTAGTGAAAATGAATCTTGAGCGAGATGAGCATATGCATAAATATAGACATAATAATCGATTTCTTTCCATTGTGTTCTTTGCAAACCAAAGGAAAGCTACAGTCATTGCTTTGTATTTGTCTTCTGTTTTAAAAAGAATGTAATTCTGTTGCTCCATCGATAGACAAACATTCACAATAATATTATTCGGCAGAAATTGCCAACCTTCTCTCGCTATGAAGGTCAAATAATAACTATCACACATATAAAAATTATTGACACCATAGTAAACAAAGCGGTAATCAGTGTTTCTAGCAGCAGGTGTACACAGCAAAAGCAAAATGTTCGAAACACCTGCTGTTTGCGAAATACACTCTGATTTACACGTTGCTCAAAAAACAAAAATGCAAGGCCTACACTTTAAAAAAGAAAATAACATTTTGATTTCATATCATGAAAATTACATCTCAATGATATTTTTTCGTTTATCAAGCAATGTAGCCCGATCGCTGTCGGTCAACAACACCATTCGTTCAATTCTGTTTTCTCTTTTGTCTTTCTTTCATTCTATTGTACTTCTCTGACTGCTTATAGTGTTTCTTATTGTTATTGATCAGCAACCAAGGAATGGAGAGAATAATGCTTATAGTTTCCAATTCTAATCTGTTTTCTATTCTATTTCTCTTCAGACGACTACTACACAATTAAAATTACATGAAATTTGGAACAATAACTTGCCATCATCATCATCATCACTTGTTGTATCAAAAGATTTAGATTGTGAAATTTAAATTTTCAGTAAAGATGTATGCCTTAAATTATCAAAATCAGTGCACGGTATAAATGAAAATGGTTCAACTAATGATAAGAATATTGTACAACAAATAGCAACGGCTACTAATGTTAAATATCTTACTCAGTATTTATCTCTTTGGGGGACAAAGCCGGAAGCTCTCTTATTTTATTGTGTCAAATAACAAGATACTACTTGCGTGTATAGCTCTATTTTCGTTGTTTATAATCTATATCGCCTTCTTTCTCTATGAAACAGATAATCAAGGACTTCTTTATGCTCTTTCTACGTTATTTGAACTCTTTTCGTTTATTTACACTTTGATACACTTTGTTTATAAAGTCAAAGGGTGAAGATACACGTTTTTCACATAAACAAAATGTACAAAAACATTTTATTTCAGATTTCTATGAGAAACACTGCCGGTAATTCCTATTTATGTAATCAATATTTGAAGCCATGGAAACGAGTTGTATATCGTGTGAATGCATATAAACTTTGATTCAGTCTATTTTCGAACACAAGTTCGTACCCACATCATCCAGATTAACTAGAATAACACTATATAAACTCGATAAAGTGTGAGCAGAGTTTGATTCTCGATATGTTCTCTACTGTTATCGTCAAATATTTTTCAAATTAATAGTGTAGCAGAATTCTACATGCTCTTGTTAAAAGTTGAGATGGATATTAAAAAATAGTTACCTAGAAATCCCTTTTTCCCATCACACTCACTATTCACTCTGCATGCGTTTTACCCTACCACACTATCTGATAGGCCTTATCTTTATTTGACTGTAATATTTTTCTCGGCACACTTTTACATTTGCGAAGTATGAAGACATTCAAACTTGTGTCTCAACAAATGGTGAGAGTTTTAGTTCAAGTCGTTTGCTCTTTTTCTGTTATTCTATATCAGATATTTATGTTTATACAGTTAATATGTGGCGAAAGTTAGTTCTCATGAATAGTTTTGCAAAATTCCATAATCTATGCTACTTAATGGATATTTATTTTGTACAAGCTACGTATTATTGTTGATACTTTATTTATACAGAATAATTTGCCAAAAAAAGAATCCAACAAAATATCATCTCACATGAAAGTACTAAAAAACATATTTTTATTTTCTTGAAATATTTCTCAGAAAATTCGAGTAACATTCACTGTACGCTTTCGACACCTTTTCCCCCTCAAGTATCGATTCGAATGAAAAAATATGAAGGCATATCGATTATCAGACATTGCTTCATATTATGAGCAAGCACACTGATTTCTCCCAATACAAAAAAATTGAATCGAATAGTCTAGTGAACAAATTTTAATGGTGGCACGTGGAAAAATGGTACGAGTTTCGAATAATTCATGTTTATGATCTATTAGCATTTATATTAGTTGTCAAAGTCGTTCTATTCTTTTCTAATGTTTTCATGATTCCGTAATAATAATTTACTCAGCAAAAGGTCTACAATTATCAAACCAAATCATTGCGTATAAATATCATTACAGTGTGGCAGCGTTCCCGACTTAGTCTATTGTATGCTATTATCTACTTCTTCTGCTTGATTGAATCGATTGTTCATATATATATATGGTGCTTAATCTCGTCTTACCATCTCATCTCTCCTTCTCATATGCTGTATTGTTCTTTTTTGGCTTGACTAAGTATTCTAAACAATCTTGATCTTCTTGATTATTCTCTCTTTTACTTGTACATTCTCCTTTTCTCATGTTACCCAAGTGTGTATATGATGATACACTTTTGATGTCAACGATATAATAGTATGATAAGGAAACAGATACTAAAGTGTAATACCATTGCATGAATATTCTTTGTATCAGAAATCGTCTCACATATAAGTGCATGCATCTCGCTCAATTTTCTTCACGCTCTTCGCAATTCAACAAAGTACAGTTCTGCTATCTACTTTTAAAAAGAAAAACACAAAACTATGCATATTTTCATAACCTAAAGTTAGTTCAAAATAATTGGCTCTTCATTATTTACTTACAAAATAGCATTCTAGTAGTACGTATGAAAGTGTTTTCTCGAAAACAAAATAGTAAATTTTCATGAAAAGAGTTGTATTTATACTTGAGAATAAGCACAATACTGACGTGCTATACACAAGCAGAAACTCGTATATAGTTCTTCCGAACTCTCATCATTCGTGAACCAATTCTACTCATTTCTTCATTTTTGTTTTATATTTTTCTATTAAATTCTACTAATCAATAGGATGTGTTAGGCAAACTTCTCGAAACATCAAATTATTGCAAGAATCATAGAAGAATCTGACTGGATTACTTAGGAATACAAGATCTTTCCCAGTGTACGGATAAGAACCGAAAAAAATGATAATCCAGTACTGATTTTATTTTAAAAGATACTCTGATGATATCATCTGATTTGAGTTTATTTACAGGCATTGTTTTAGATTTGCTTTTGTGCTCATCTCTATAGTATCTTATTCTGCAATAATGCCTTTTCTCAAAAAGTTAGAAGTGCGTGATTTGACATCAAAATATGGTCATAGCCAACGTGGTGTTGTTGCTCTAGAACCAATCCGACGTGGCGAATTAGTCATTGAATGTGACATGTCCATGTGTAGTTACTACCCACTGGATGATCCTCGTAATAAAATGAACCGAGCAGAGGTACTTGCATTAATTGAGAAGTATCCTGAATCAAATGATTTTATTCTATCGTATACGTACATGCTTGATGATGATCTGTTCCATGTACCACGTAATTATGTTACACAAGAGATTACGGATGAATGCGTTTTCTTCAATCATTCATGTGATCCAAATTGGGGATTTGCAACTGATGATGAATTTACTGTTATGGCTATTCGAGATATAAATCCAGGTGAAGAACTTACTTATCATTATGGTTGTTTGGATTCGGAAACAACTTTATCAACGAATTTTGTTTGCAAATGTGGTACACACAATTGTGTTGGCGAATTAAAATATGATTTTTGGCGTGATCCTGAGTGGCAAAAGAAATATGAACAGTATTCGGGTGATTATATCAAACGAAAAATTCGAAAACTACATCAAGAACAAGCACCAACATCGTGATACTATTTGACTATGAAGTTAATATTTCTGAAGAGACAACTATTTTCGGTTTTTGTTTTCTTAATAAATTATCCGTAGAATTCAATATATCTAGTCAATGCTTAAGAATAAATTATCATTTAAATCGAATACTTGAAACGAATGAAAGAGAACACAAACGAGTAACTACGTGAATATTTGAGTCAAGAAAAATCGCATAGTCTGTATTTTTCGAAGTCTTGTTCTCTGTGAACCAATCCTACATGAATAGCAAATGACATAAATCGTGCTTCACAGATCGTAAGAAGTAATTCATTCAATATCTATGTATGAAACTTTGTTTGAGTCAACGTACAACTTCGTATTTCTAAATGATTAATACATACGTATCTATATTTTTCAAGCATTTCTGTCTTACCTAATCGATGTTAAGATTGAATTTCATACGTTAGGAATTTTTTCATTACAAATTTGATCTGAATCAATCTTGAGATTCCCTATCAAGCTCTACTGAATGTCGTTTGTTGTTGCTTTTAAAGTGTTCATATAGCAAAGACATTTATTTAGGTAGAATTGATAGAAAAAGAGACATCGCTTTATTGTTTTGATTTGACATATGATCTAGAGAGAATTATTTTATCAACATATATGATGAGCTGGATGATTTAAGCAAGGATCAATGGATTGGTCTGACTGAAATGAAACAAGTATTTTTTTCGAAATTCATGCTGTTAGTATGTATCAGTGTTACGAATAATCAGCCTATGGGTTCATATCTACGTATATAATAAAACATGTGGAAACTTCGGATTTCATCCGAAAGTTATATGTACTGCAAAAAGTACATGGAACATATGAGTCATTATAGAATATCTGAACACCAAAGTTATCATGAGAAACTAGACACTTTGGTTTCTGGATGCAGTTTTTGTGCATTTTGAGATCGTTTTCAGGCAATGTTTCGTTAGAAAGCTACGATTTAGTTCAAAACTAGTATCAGATTCGGAGTCAGCGTTAAAAACTGAGTCGATTTATGTATGTTCTGGATAATTCTGAGAAAAAATTTTTGTTTTGCAAAATCCCTGTACTCCCCCTCACGGATGGTCTGATCAAAAATGACGATAACTCAGTCATTTCTTGACGAATCCTTCTCATCCTCAAACTCGACTGAGACATTGATGAGGCTGAACTGTGTAGAAAATTTCATCACGATTAGGGGTGGCACTTTATCTTTACTTTACCGGTTAAAGTAAAGTTCGCTACTTTACTTTACCCGGTAAAGTAAAGTAAGTCAACTTTACCCGAAAAGTAAAGTAAAGTGAATTAAATAAAGTTGAGTTTGTTGCCCATTTTTTAGCCCAGTATCATGCACTAATAACGCTGCAGCATATGAAAGTATTTTTGGAACGATTTATTCATAAAAAAAAGTGGAAAATAAAGTACAGTAATGATGAAAAGGTCACATTTTTCATAGATGAACACTTTTGTATGCTGCAGCGTTATCAGAGCTTGATGCTGGCCTAGAAAATGAACAATAAGCCTAACTTAATACAAGTCATTTTACTTTACTTTACTTTACTTTTCGGGTAAAGTTGACTTACTTTACTTTACTTTACCGGATAAAGTAAAGTTCACTGCTTTACTTTACTAGGTAAAGTAAAGTTCACTACTTTACTTTACTTTACTTTTTCAAAGTTAAGTAAAGATAAAGTGCCACCCCTAATCACGATCTGACTCTCCTTTCGAAAGTTATCGTGTAAACGGCCGGACGGACACACTGACCGATTCTAGAGTGTACTCACTTTTTGAGTACACAAAAAGAAGCTAGCGAAAAGTTGAAAGCTAGTGGAGAAATCGTCACTTTATCATTTGAATGCTCTATATAGATTAAAAACAAAAATGTTATTAAAATTAAATCACGATGTTTGATAACTCTTCTCGTAAAGAAATTCAATTGTGCATGATTGATGGACGTGGTTGTGTGGAATAGGATAAGAAAACAGTGAAAGCTCGTAGGCATCCATATTCATACGTAACTTTTCATGAACGATTGAGTATTCCTTGATAGAGGTGCCAAGAAATGCTATAAACTTATCATTATTTTTATAATGTAAAATATTCTTAATCTGATATATTTCAACTATTCATGAGCACAAACGTTTGTGTGATCTTTATCATTGGATATCTATATGTTTTTATTATAGTAGCTTTATTTGCAGATACGAAAACACAAAGTAGAATATATCTAAACAGTATTCAAACTGTAGAATATTAGCTGAATTGGAGTTAATAGGTGAAGTAAAGATATTGACGAGTTGATAATTGAAATCAAAACGAAAGAATTGAAAATTTTCAAGAATAAGTTTTACAAAGTACATCTTGTCCACTTAAAGTCCAACTTTATGCGATAAAATAATTTCTTTTTTCGTTTTGTTTGATTTTTTCCTTAACAAGCGATAAGAAACACTAAGTTGTTTAAGATTTTTTTTATCTATGAAGAGAATAGGTAAATAATTATTATTTTTAAAAAAGAAAACAAATATTAATTTATCTACGGTGAAACAAGAAAAATTGTGTTTCATTTCAGTTTTCATTCTCGCACGACTACGATGCATCTTCGTATTTGTTTGATAGTGTTTCTTGCTTTATCGACGGTTTACAGTCGTAATATTAAAAATTCGAAAGAAACATCATTATCAGAGAAATTCATTTCTGGAATAAATACTGTTCAATCAACATGGAAAGCTGCACCATCCAAATTTATGCCATGGTCAAAAGATGCAATAAAACGATTAATGGGTGTTCTACCTGAGCATTTTATACAAGTAAAACATCTTGATCCACTTGTGCATGTTATACCGAATGACTTACCAGACAATTTCGATGCACGTGATCAATGGCCTAATTGTCAATCAATTAAAGAAGTACGTGATCAAGGAAGGTCAGTTCCATAGAATTGAAACTCATACGCGCTAAAATGACATTCATTTCTTGATATTGCTAGTTGTGGTAGCTGTTGGGCTTTTGGTGCAGTTGAAGCTATGTCCGACCGTATTTGCATTGCATCAAAAGGAGCACAAAGTGTGCATATTTCAGCAGAAGATCTTGTTTGTATGTTCAATAATGTTTGCTTCGATTTTATTTAAAAAGTGCTATAAACTATTTTAGCATGTTGTCTATTGTGTGGTGAGGGCTGTAATGGAGGTTATCCAGTAGCAGCTTGGAATCATTATAGATTTACTGGATTAGTTACTGGTGGTAATTATAATACAAAACAAGGTTGTGAACCGTACACCCTTCCATCCTGTGATCATCAGTATGTTTGAAAATGCTGCCGTCTAGATTAATAAATATTTTCTTCTCTTTTTCTTTTAAGTGTGAATGGAACTCTTCCTCCCGTAAGTAATGATTGGTTTGAAATTCTGTTAATATATTGTGTCGTTTTTTTAGTGTCAAGGAGAAGAGCCCACTCCAAAATGTACTCATAAATGTATCGATAGTTATCCAACACCATATACACAAGATAAACATCATGGTGAAAGCGTTTATTCAGTTCGATCAAATCAAGAACAAATTCAAACGGAAATTATGACCAATGGACCTGTTGAAGCTGCGTTCTCTGTCTATGAAGATTTTCTTGCTTACAAATCAGGTGTATATAAATATACAGCTGGTGATTTTCTTGGTGGTCATGGTACGATTTTTGTGTTGATTTTGGTTGTGTTTTTTAAATGTGAGAAAATCTTCTGTTTTTATTTTCAGCTGTGAAGATTCTTGGCTGGGGTGTAGAAAATTCAACACCCTATTGGATTGTTGCTAATTGTAAGCATCAAGACAATTATTTTACTATTATAAATATGATTTTTTTCTTTTAGCATGGAATGAAGATTGGGGTGATAAAGGTTTCTTTAAAATCCTTCGTGGTTCAGATGAATGTGGTATTGAAAGCAGCATTGTTGCTGGTGCACCAAAGCTTACTTAAACAAAACAAAAACATTCTATTTAAGTCGCTTCTTCAACGTTTTTTTTAAATAAGAAAGTCAATAAATAAATTGAATTTCCACTTCGAAATATTTTTTATTTACATTTTATTCAATAATAATTATTAATTACTATCTTATATTCTTTTATCACAGGAATAATTGAACAAAATAGAATAGTTCAGTGAACAGATATAATCACTAACTGAAAAATGTTAACTTTTTTCAAGATTGATGCGAAATTTCGTACTTCATGAAACTGGGGATTAAAGTAGAAGTAATTATATTTTAGAAGATAACAAAGTGAAATTTTGTCTGAATCTATCTTATCTCACTATAATAAATTCTTTTTCATTGTTTTTATCTTCATTCCAGTTCCAAAAAGATTTGCAAGTTTTGAAAATGCAAGACTATTCTTTAAAATTCTATTTGGTTCTATTTAATAGATTAAAATAATAATTTACTTAACATTATTATTCGATTTATGTACATGATATAAAAACTTTTATGAAGTACCTAATGAAAATCATTGCGTAGATTGTTGTAAAAAAATGACATCTGGAATGAAATTTTCTACTAAAATTTTCACAAACAAAAACGAAAACATTCATTTTTATGTATAACCATATGTATTGATACTTTCAGTGAGAACTTGACTCTTTTTTTCTTCATTAAATATCATTTCGTGTAATTATATGTGTTGGTATACTCATAATACAATTTTAGACAATGATACAAATGTGTCTCAATCAGAAACGTACACAGGGCAAGACTGTCCTGTTGTCCTGTCCTGCCGCCCGCCAGGACCAAACTAGCCAACAGGACAGGCAAGGACAGAAGAAAACATTAAGTCCTGTGCACGTCTCTGGTAGAAACTTGTTTTTGTGTATTTTTCATTTATTTTTATTTTGTGTTAAAACACTGCCGATTAGTTATTGTTTCTTTAAATAGTATCAAGTTTAAGTTATCACATTCATGCTACAATAAATCTTGTTCATATTTTTTTCTTGTCGCGAAAATTAAGATGTTTTTCTATTTTATTGTATTTATAGATTAGTGATAATTTAAAGTGTATATGCTGTATTTGAAAACGATGTCAAATAAATTAAGCGTAAGATTACTAATACGAACATTTATTTTGATCGAAAACAGCTAGGGTTCGGAGTTCGAACTTCGAACTCATAATTAGTTTTCAGTCGCTAGAAAAATCGGAATACATCAGTAACGCTAACTAGGACATGACTTTAACGTATTGTCCTGCTGCTCGTCAAGACGAAGATTACCAACAGGACAGGCAAGGACAGGAGAAAAAAGATGTCCTGTGCACGTCTCTGATCTCCATACAGTTTCAGTGAAAATTTTCTATCAGATTATGTGTCTCATATGTTTGTTTCATATTTTACTTGTATTTGATACGAAGTAAAAAAAACTTATGTCGAGATAAATTTCGATATTTAGCATTTTTGCTTTTGTTTCGCTTGTTGTACAGATGTTTCTATCTCTTCTGTTTTCTACAATAACCAAAAAGGCATACGTTAGACAGTAGGTTTTTGCATAATGACAAGGATTTTAATCTTACCTTAGTTACGCCAGATATTATTTTGAATGTTGATGAACATGCACATATCAATATCAAGAAGCATATTAGAAACAACATATAATAAACAATTAAAACTTTCTATATCAGTAATAGTTAATGCTTTTAGTAAAAGTGATAAAATGAAGAAAAAACTTGGTACTTTGATCGAGAATAATAGAGAAAATAAATAATAGAAAACATCTAGCTCAATATAACAATATTTAACCATTTATAAATATTATAATTGTCATTCATCAATCACTTTGAACTGTACTGTATCAGTATGGTCCTTAGTTACTATGTATCAAGGCAAGTGTGTGTATTTTCACACTGACAGGTAACTATTCTTTATACGTATTAGTTTTACAAGTAAACGTCAAGTAGACAAATGCTAAACTCGATTATTTAGTTCATCGAGTTATTAGTTTGTATTCTAGTCTGATTTTCGATGAGCAAATTCAACTCTAATAATGTGAAAACAAAATTTTAATTAAGTAACCATCATCATAGATAAGATCTATGTCCAATTAGTCATTCGATATCCATTGTCTTAATTTTAATGATGCATTAAAAATATTGTGATAATATTTCACCATATTTAGCCAATAAAAACATAATTGCAATACCCAAAGCAACGCCTATATTTTGAGAAAGTAGAATTTCAAGTCTCAATATTCTTGTGATTGGTTTATTGGCAGTTGTATAATCTTTTTCAATTTCATGACCTATGGAAATCAGTTCCGGAATCTATTTGCAAGAAAGAAAACAATGTAAAAGAAAATGAGTGCAATCGATATCAACTGTACCATGTCAGTGAGGCCAATATAAACAAACATGCCACCAGCTAATCCACAAATCCATGGATGAAAATTCTCAAGTTCACCTAAATACAAGAAATTATTTCTGTTTTTCTAGTGTCGAATTATCTCTCTATCACCTAATTTCGCTCCCAGTATAAAACCTGGATAACAACCACAGGAAGATAAAAAATTCATTAAAAGAGCTTGCTTTATTGGAAGACCACTACTCAATAGAATAGCAGCGTCGCCTATCAAATTGAAGTAAAGATAATATCTGTCCTCATTCAATTTGCTTTCTCTTACCGAGTTTATGAGAAAATTCTTCACACACAATGGGTACCATCATACGAAGACATTCGCTAATTGAAACAATAGAAATAGCACCGATAGTAATGCCATCGATAAAACCATGAAGTAAATCACTGATCAGAATCATCCATCCAATTGGTTTCATTGTTTTCAAATTTGCTAATAAACTTTTTGTATTTTTCTGTTGAAGAATTGGCTATAAAACAAAACTGTTCTCATTGCATTTCAATTATAGCTTTTCCAGTTCTTTCTTGCAAATATATCATCCAAATATTATTTTCAATCAAAATTTTCTCGCAGAAATAAAATCAATACTGCACAAGTCTAATCGATTATCACAATATGTGATGATTTTTAATCTTTATTTATACCTAACAAAAGTTCAAATTTATTGCAAAAAATTGGATGAATATAATAAATTCAATATGAACTAGAATTGTTTGAGAAAACAAGCCTAATCGATGATATTCATGCAAGAGAATTTTTTATTGTTATCCGTAAATACAGTTTTCAATGAATTTTTTCAACACCTTTTTTTTTAAAATATTGATCAATATCGTTAAAACATGAAATTAACTGTTTAATAGTTATAATAAAACATTATCTCGTAACAGAGTAAGAAATTATACTCGTTAACAGTATCTTCTAATTTTTTTTTCTCTTAACTTACCGATATATCTTCATCGCCATGGCTATGCGTAGACACAACCTAGAATAAACATTGAAGAAGTCTTGTTAGTAGTATATCCTCTTTATTCATAGAATGTGAAATACACGTGTCTTTTTCACCTGTATCATTCAAGTAAAAACTATGATCCAGGCAAACCTCTAACAACCGATAGATTTGCATAAAGAATAATGCACTATACAACAAATGAATTGTTCTATCAACGAATGCACTTGCAATAAACTTGTTTTTTCTAGTTTTCATTTTTTATTGGTTCCAGTATATTTTTTGTGCTTTTATTCACTTATTATCCTTATATTACATCAATAGCATCTCTCGATGTGATATTATCTATGTCGATGACCTTAGAGAAACTACTATTAATAATTGTTGAAAGCTATAACTTGAGCAAATCATAATTTTAGTACTTGATACTACGCTAACGTGGCAAATTATATGAAAACTGAGTCTTACTTAAGATATCTCTCATATAATTGTCCATCTTCATCAAAGGTAGAAGTGCTGCGATTTTGGAAATGCATGAGCAATCTAAGTTCAATTTCAATACCATCTAGTGGCGTTATTTTTTCTTTACGAAAGAAATACAGAAAAATGATATTGTGCATGTTGAGAATGAGTGGGAAAAGATAGAAAGAAATCGTAAAATTTTGATTTCTAAGTCTTGTAATCATTATTTTCAACGAAAAACGATCTGAATTTCACAAAAAATATATACATAAATAAAGAAATCACATATAATTGACACATATACAGACCGTTTCAATTCGAAGAAATGTGTCACATAGCAGATCACGTATATAAAATAAATAGATAACAATTATTGTAACAAGAGCTTTGGTAAGAAATGTTGAATCTTTATCAAATTTTTCAATACTGAATGCCTTTATAAATGAAACGATATTTAGCTAAATTGAAAATAAATGACAATAGTTACCATTGGAATAAGATGAAATATACCAGTACCAAGAAGTGTACCAACAGCTATACACAAAAGAATATAACAATAATTCAAAGAATTTACATGTACTTATGGATTACCTAACCCAATGAAAGTAGTAAGAAGCCATTTAAATGTAGGCCTTTTTCGAAATGGCAAAATAATTGCACTGAATAGTGCAGCCATATTGATAGTTGTTACAGAGATCAGGCCAACCAATATATCTTCAATTAGATGAGTACCTTATGTAAAATAAAAAATACATTATATTATATACTTTTCCACTTTGTAGCGCCATGTTGTTTCAAACATCCATCATTAAACTTAACATCAACTAGAGTTGGAATTAATTGTTTAACATCTGCACGCGTTAGATTTTGATTTTTATCTTCTAACGAAATATTGAATGCGTCAAGTAAACTATCTGTTGTTTGAAAACACTAATTTATATATGTATATATATATATAAGTATATTCAATAAAATTAAACATAGGTTTAATATCTGTGACATAAATATTCACCTTATTTTCGATAGTTCCTTGCTGAATATCTTCATCGGTAATATTTTGACGTATATATATTAGATCATCAACACCATTGGATTGAATTAATTTATTATAAAATAATTTTAGATTGTTTCGATCTTTTAAATATGAATGAAGAATATTTTCTTCTAAATCACCTAATTCGATGTTTAATGTCAAAACAGAAACTGTTTGAATATAAACGAGGAAAGCAATAAGGATTATGTTTATTTTTATCATCTATAACAATTGAAAACAATGATTACAGGAAGACAACTTAACGCAATTAACATATCGAATAACTATTCTTAGAAAGCAACAAGGTAGTGGAAAAAGACTTGACTCGTGTTTAGTTGAATATTTTGAAACTCAGTGCTTTAAAGAATTTTTCTATTTTTACTATGCAATGAAAATGCAATAGATAGATCAGAAAATGAATTCTAACTCAAAAATTTTNCATGGCATTATTTAAAAACTCAATTTGATGCTGCTTTTTTATGAGTAATTCTAGTGAGATGTTGTCGTTCATATGATTCGACGCATAACTAAGGAACTTAAAAACTTGATTTACTTACGAACCTCAATGAAAGTTGTTCAACCAAAATGATAATTTTATAAGAAATGTACAATAATTTTCTCCAAACTGTTTAGCTAATTTTTACTGCTATCAGTTAAATATATAGAATCCTATAAATTTTCCATGGCACAAAATATTTGCAAGAGAATAGAAAATAAAAAGAATACTCTCAGGTGCTACATTTCAAATTCTCAAGAACGAGATTACGTTAAAACTAAAATGAAACCTTCTAAACGGTGGCGTGTTATTATTTCCTATCGCCTAGTTCTCATCAAAATTTCAACTAGATTGTCTTAATCCTTGCAGAAAAGTAGAGTTAATTAAACAACACGAAAAAATTGTAGATAAAAATTTGCAATTCGTTTTGAAAAAAATTTCTTGAACATACTTTGTAACTACCCCGATCAAAATTATTTTCCTTTTATTGAAGTTGAACAACGGAAAACACTTCGAAAATAAAACGAGTAGTGCTATTGATTTTATATAAATAATATTGATGTCGACTTTCTAGAAAATACTTTATGCAGCTATGTTGCGAAGGATTAAATGAGAAGCTGATTGCGATAGCATTGAATATGAAGAATTTTAACGTCTGATACTAAATTCGTTACGTAATCATAATAAGATTTTTACTTCATAGAGACGTAACTCGCATGTTTATGTAAAAGTCAATAAATGCTTTGATATTGAAGGTAAAAGAACGAAAGAACCAACAGAGTCTAGTACGTACTTATCAGAAGGAAGGAATGAATGTGCATTTATATAAGTATATAGTGTTTAATGATGAGTGAATAGATAAAAACTATGCGAGACGCAAACGCACCTATCATACAAAAATGTATAACTATGTACATATTCTCTTCTTTCATGGGATCTCATGCGTGAAAATCAAAGAAGACCAGCCGTTGTTTTATATAACGTCATTATATGTAGGATCACGTGTCTTTTACAACGCTAGTTGAACTTTCAAAAAGTACATTATCCAAAAACGAATCGGAAATATTTTCAAGCAGATATCTGTTACGCCAAGAGTAATGTCCTGCACTATGAAAAAGTTGATGTACTCATATTCCTATCGAGATATTATTATTATTTCTACTAAATTAGTAATGCAGAGATAACCCTTCTCTGTTTCTATTTGAAAGTCTTTGCTACTAGCACGAGCACAAATTAAGATTGATTGATAAGAATGATTGTATGTTTTCTATCATGTTGTTTACAAGATGCAAATAAAAAATCAACGATGAGAACTGAGCTATGATGAATGAATCCGAAGTTTTATGAAAATGAACCTATCATCGTTGTACAATTTTCTTAGCAATATCATGCTCACTATGCATTACTCTTAAACGCAAAATCATAAGTCAGTATATTGTCATTCATTAAATTTATTTGATTATCGATTGTAAAATGAACTAATTGAAGTAATTAGCAGAAATTCTTTTATAATAAATGCAGCGGTAGTGCAATGTGTTTACAGTAAAATTTCATTAAAATATATCTGAGAAGAATACATTTTATGAATGGGAAAATTGAGTCTAGCTGTAATGAAGTGTAAGAAATTTTAGTGCTTTCAAATCCATGATTCATAGGTGAATGAATTGTATAACTATGATTTGATCGAATTGATCTTAGATTTTACTCTCTAGAGCTTTTGTTAATGTGGTCTACTAATGAATGAGTACTTTAGTTACAGTTACCAAATATGAGAGCCCTGCTTCGAAGGATAATAATAAAAATGGTCATGAATAACAATAAAAGTTTCAAATGAATAATTTTTAATCGCAACTAACGAGAACTAAAGGAACTATCAAAGTGTCCATAATAGAAACGGATTTCTTTTTTTGATTTGAATCTTCTCTAAACTTACATATTTGGACATATTTACATCGTATTTATGAATTTTGAATCGCTGTATAAAATACTAATTCAAAATCTCGTAATGAGAGCTTGAGTTAGACTATCATATATCATGCAAACTAAGTCAACATTCATATATACTCCTTCAACGAAACTCGATTTTTGTATATTGCAGTGATTCGCGAAACCTTATCCTCTTCGCATTGTTTCTTTGACAAACATCGTTGCCACTGGTGGATTGAAACTACTCTGGATACATTGTCTGATGAAGAATTACACTCTATGTTTTCACACTTAATCATTTTTTTGGCAAAGCAACTACAAATCGTACATTTTCGTCCATAATTCTAATAAAATTAGAAATTTAGAACACTAATTGTTTAGGGCGTGGTCCCAATGCTATCTTGTCTAACATTACTTTGTAGTTCTACGCAGAGAAAATATTACCATCGTGAATATTTCTTCTAGAAATAGTAGTCATAGTTCTTTAGGCTCTAGATTTTGATCCTATTCAAGTAAATCTCGAAGAAATTATTTTTGGATATCAATCTTATATTTTGTGTCTATTCAAGAACTGTATGTATTTAGAGAATTTTCTAAACCGGGAAGATCTAATTGAAGTAAAAGCGACTTTAATGCGACAAAAAAATGTTTTTATTTATGTATTTGCTTTTGTCAAATGCATATAAAAACATATTCGTGATATTACCTTTTCAAAACCATTTTTGCAGAATTCATATCTATTCAAGTAATTGAAAGGATTATACAAAGAAATTTTGTTGTTTTGGAAACTCAATCAACAGTAAGAGGGATACGAAGAATTCAGCTGAGAGTGGAAACAGAGAAAAATTGACTGTGAAAATCCTCACTTCGGTATGAGCAATGTATTATATTTGCTCAATGTTTCATATTTATTTTTCAAATTCTAAGATATTCATATTCAGTAAATTTAATACGAGTAGAACCATAATCATTTAGTGGCGTATGTAATATTGTCTATGTATTTCGATGAAACGCCAAATGCGATGAAAATCTAATTTCTATTATGAACATATTAGCTGATGTTGATTTGACTGTAGCTACAAGTAGCGTTTCTTTTTTTATAAGTTGCTGATTTTACAAACATGTAGTTACTAATAGCTGGTTTAAATACTAAACTAAATCTATGTCAAATATATCCGTATATATATATGTATTCATACTGTACTGATGATGATGATTTTTTACTTATTATTCACTATCTATGGGCATGAATTCTGCAGAAGTAAAAAAGTAATGTGCATTTGGAATCTGTAGTGTCGTCGAATGATCAAGCGAATATAATGGTCTGTCGAATACAAAATATTGATATTAACAAAACCAGTATATTTATGACTTTTTAAAATGAGGTAAACTAGTCGTAGACTACAACTTTTATGACGCAATTCTTTGAATACTTCGATGGTGATGATAAGAAGTTTTGTTTTCTGCAAATAAAAGTGCTGATTTACGAGGACTCAATATTTCACATCCAACTATGCTCATTGTTTTATTAAAATAATACACCTTGTTAAAGTGATCTCAGTATATTTATCGATCAACAGGTATTTTTATTTTTATTTTGTAATAGCATATTTTGATGTTCTATTTTTGTTTATCATAGTCTCGATAAGTCATCGCCGGTTGCTGATATTAATGGTTCAGACGAAACAAGACTTCGTTTTGGATGAAATACTGACCAAGCAAAGTGAGCAAAAACAATAGGGGCAATTTGTAGAGCATAGAACCATACCTCATGACTATAAGTCTGGTCATAAAAACTAGGTATTGATTGAATTATAGTAAATAAAGTAGCAATAGCACATAGAGTACTGGAAACAATGACCAAAATAATAGCTTGCATAGTCATATCCTTCACCGTTTTACTCCAGTACCATACGGGATAGAAGAGAATAGCTACTGCAAATAAGAATGATGCCGAAAGTTTGCGGAAAAGAAAACTTGCATTAATCTTTTCAGGGTCAAACGATAACATATTGATTGGTACCATTAGAATCGCGGACATAATAGCACATGAAATGGCACCAATAAGTATAAGACGAGAAGACAAGGATCTTACATAATGAACTTCAAGAATAAATACGTAATTACTAATAATAATCATGCGTTGACTTAGAGCAAAAAGACTATTAACGATAATGAAAATAGTTTTAGAATTTTGTCGATCTTCAGGAACAGTTGCGCGTACGATCAATTCAATGACAATAGTCAGATGCGAAGCCAGAAGAAGAAAACTGATACGAGGTGGTCGAAAACGAGCTTGACACGATTGAATAAACCAAGCAATAAGTGAAATGCCTACCATGGCAGCCACACAACCTGCAACCGTTTTATTTGCTATGTATGTTGGATAGGGATACAGTAATAAATCGTCCATAGTAGTTATTTTATTTTAGTATACAGTATATTGCAAAGAATATATTTGGATTGTTTCAATCTGCAGTGTCGCAATATACCGATCTTTATAATTCCAATATTTCGTTCTGGACAAGTCGAACGAACTAGGTAAACATAACGATGCTGCTACGAATTCGTTTTTTATTTATCTATTTGCTTCAATGTAGATAGGTAACTTATACTAAAAAGCAGTATTATAACTGAAGGTATGTTATCATCATAGATAATGTCACAATGAAAACTAACAAGACGTAATCAATCATAAACAAACACGACATAAAGTTTATTCTTTTAATATCTGCATTACGTATTAGTTATGAGCCTAACTGAAACTTGAAATACTTGTTCTCTCTCTAAAAACGAGATTGTCTGATCTTTTTAATTATTTTTCGATGCTTATATGTTATACAATGATTTCAAAATGATTTGCTTATCGATCATTACCGTCTGGTTTTCTATTGAGTTTCTTTTTTCTCGTTATTGTACTATTGAATTCTCAGCTATAGATACATTTATTCGATTATGACAATCAGAGACTAAAAGATATGAAAACTAGAAAGATGATTGAATTTAAACTTCAATGCAAAAGCGATTAGGAAATTTCGCCTATTCTCTCCTTTGGTTCATTGCAATTTTTTATTTCATTTTCTATCTTGATCTGTCGTCTATGTTGATATTTGCATTGCATGATTAAAATAATGTTAAGCGATCAAAGAATAAATACGTGCTTGTTGAGTATATTTAAAAAAGAATATATAGACATTGAAAAACTTTTATTATAATTGAACGGGCCAGATTGAGAAATAGTTTTCAAAGCTTTTGTGAGTGTTTTCGGATTCCTCTGACATTCTTAGTAGAATATTAGCTGTGTATCAAGTCAGAGAAGTAAAATCAAAACATCTAATAATAAAACTATTATGGATCACGCAATATCATGTTACACCTATGGCCTAATGAATGAAAACAATTCTTCGATAAAAAATAATAGTTTGTTATAACTAGAAAGATAAATAATTCAACTTTCACATCTTCGAGCACACAATATGCTTACACAAAACCAATAGATTTTTTAATATTTTTTACATGTTATTTAATGCAAACATTAACTATAAACATGTTGTTTAAAAAAACATTGTTTTGAATGCAGTGCGCGCAGTTACAGAATAGTAGAAATCTTATGCTGCTCGTTCAAATTAGAAAGAAACCAATACGAGTGTTCATTTTATTGAGTTCTACAGAAACATATGCTACACCAGGTTAGTATGCTAATTTTTTCAAAGTAATTGAAGGTGTATCGTTATTAAGATTTTGATATGTTTTTTCACGTTGAACATAATCTAAAATGTTTATTTTGTTAGTTCAAATTAAAACTTAGGGTACATAAATGAGAATTATGCTAGACTAAGACTGGAAGAATATTTAATCTGTTAAGATGATACAGTAAAATTAATAATCAACATATAAACGGAAACATATGTACAAATAATTTATTCTTGTGAAAGAATTTGAATACAGTAAATCTTTAAATCAAAATATTTGTCTTTATTCAAAGGTGGAATTCCCTGAAAGTAAATCTTCTGTTCAAATAGCTAACAGGATTCAACAAGCAGAAATATTGCATGGTGACACTAAAATTAAAAAGCGGTAATATAACAAGCGATTTTGTCTAAACTATATAATATATATGAATTGGATCTTACTCTTGAATGAATTGTGTACAGGCTACTGAAATTTACAATATTTGTCAATCAATTATTAGTTTATTGTTATGTATCATTGAATAGGTTTGTACTTTAGACTGACTGTTTGATGAATAGCTACTATTGAGCTGCACTGAATCGCGACAGAATCAAGAAAATTCAAAACCTACTAAAAAAACGATATAAATTATTTTGAAAATCCTCGCCTAAGAAAAGGAAAGGAAACAAAATTAGTTCTGCTGTCGACTTTCATTTTTTTTTAGGAAAACATTAACAATCAATTCAACATCGCCATGTCTATAATAAATAGATAATGAACATTCGGAATCTTTCATCTCAACTCATTGAGTAATTTAGTTGAATAAGTTACATTCTAACAGTTGAATTTGTATAAATGAATCAATAACATAAACGATGTCATAAAATAAAATAAATATTCTACAGAAGACAAAAAAGAAGAATATAAATACATGTTTACTTCATAAATAAAACTGGTCTAAGGAAAGTCTACCAGTAACATGTTGAAATAAAATATTTCTTTTTACAAACGAAATGAGTGCTACGAATTCTTCAATTGAATGCATGTTCTTTTTATTTTGATTCTATGCATACTCTATTGAAATAATCATAGTTATAATCATTATTAGGTTATTGAATTCAATAATTCTGATAGGCAAAAAAAAACTACTGCATTTGAAAAAAAGTATATCGAGCATAAACATATGATAGTGAAAGCAGTAGGCTTAAGTTTTTAATTGTGATCATTTCAGTATGACAAGTTGAAATTGTTTGAGCCTTTTTAAGATCACATAATGAGATTTATCAATACCATTTTTTGAATACTAACATAGGAACGCACAATTGAATATTGACATCTCCTATATGATCTAGTTGTTGTTTTTACTGATAAAAAAGGTAACTAATATTGCTTACTTACTCTTGTTTGCTTATCATATTATATCTTACTCGCAGAATTTTAAATATATACATATATGCATATATACATATATATATATCATTTTTAGTCAATAACTGCGAAAATAAGTTTAAGAATATAATTAGAAAATGTTTCATGTTGTTTAGATAATTTTCATTTGTTGTCAATTGATGTAAATGCCAATAAAACCGTTATTGTTCATACAAATTACGGTGATGCAGAGGGTTATGAGACTGAGTTGGCACAAATTTTTTATGATATTCCTTATGCTCAGCCACCTGTTAATACGTTGAGGTAATACTAGAGAAAATATTGCTATTATATTTGTCTCGTGGTTTTATTGTATTTATATATGGAAACGTCCAGTGCCCATTTCAAAATGGTCGCCTCTCACAATCAATGCTACACAAGCAGCACCTACATGCCCTCAACCTCCGTGTAGTTTACCATCTATATTATGTCCGAAATTTGTAAGTGTGCTTATCAACCAATCAATTCTTAGAAGATATTTTTCTACGTCCAAATGTCCGAAGATTGTTTATATTTAAATGTATTCACACCCTTATCAAATAGCACTTCTCTATTGTCCGTTATGCTCTGTATAGCCGGTGGAAACTTCCAATATTTAGATGCATCAATTTCTATCTATGAGTCTCAACATTTTTTTGAATCAAACGAATGTTATATGTGTACTTATTTAATATCGACTTGGTAAATAGAAAATTTCATGAGTATCAACGTTAAGTTAAAAATGCCGTTAAACAGATGTACTGGGTTTTTATGCAACTGAACCTGGACCGGACGATATCAATGGTAACTATGATATTTTCGATCAACGTATAGCAATTGCATGGATCAAAGGTAATATAGAAGCATTCGGTGGAAATTCAAATCAGGCTTAAATCTATTTGTTTGTTTTGCTTCATTAGAAATCTTGAGTTATTGAGCAATCGTAATAATTTCCTCGAGAAATAGAGATCATTTATTGCAAACAAAATTTAATACACGATTATGAAAGCACTCAGAGAATAAAACAATCTCATAAAAGTGACTCTGGCCTAAGAGATTAGAATAGAAAAATGTTATTTGAAGGATTATGATTTTTAATCATGATTTAATCAATAATAGAATTTGTGCAGTTCTTTCTATACCTAAGATTACTAACTATGATGTGCTTGTAAAACTAGATTATTTATGACGCATGTTAAAGTATATTTAATATTAAAAGGCTTCTAAAAATCGTTTACATTTCCTACACATAATTCTAATTGTTAATAAAAGCAAAATTTTCTCTCTGATTTTGATAGATAACTATGTATGGAGAAAGTGCTGGAGCTGAATCGGCAGCATTACATTATGTTACTCCTGAAATGCAATCATTTTTTCAATCTGCAATCATTCAAAGCGCTCCAATGTCAATACCTTTTAGGAAAACAAAATTTCTTCTATTAAGTATCATGTGATATTATTAAATTTATATAGAACCTATGCAGAATATGTCACGTCTGGCGTACCCGTTGGTGAGCAACTCAATTATAGTTACACAGATATTTCTTGTTTTCGTGCAGCATCCTATCAACAGATAGTTGCTGCTCAAAAAGTTGCTAATACACTTTTAACATCATTGAAAATTCTACTATTTTTGAGTATTGGGTACCTGTCATTAACAACTTAATTGTACACGGTCAAACTGTTGATACTATTCAAAATGTATCATTTCCATTAAAACCACTTATCATGGGTACACTAACTGAAGAAACTGTTCTCGACATTTATGAAGGTTGGCACAAACCGGTGTATTCTACGCAATATACAGAAATTATTGTGGCTACCTTTAATCGATATGCATTGAAAGTTCTCGAACGTTTTCCACCTGAAGGGACTGGAGACCAGCGTTTGTTATTAGCTAGTGTTGGTACTCGTTGAGTGTTTGCTTGTTCTACTCGTGATTTGCTCGAAAAGGAGCTAGTTACACATATGTATTCGGATATTCACTTGATTTCGATGGTTGGGATAATTTAACTTTTTGCAATGGTCATGTTTGTCATGGTAGTGAATTACCATACGTATTCGAGTCTTCTTGGGTCAATTTTACCGATGCAGGACGACAATTAGCAACAAATATAGTCACTTATTGGACGTATTTTGGTAAAACACACGATCCTAATCAACCAGTAATGCCATCATTGTTTTGGCCAAAATCATTAATTAATAGTGAGCAATAGATGTATCTTCAGAATCCACGTCAAGTACAAGAAAATTATTTAAAAGATGATTGTGATTTTTTTGATAAGATTAACTACAAATATCAATATCTGTAGACTGTAATGCAAACAAAAACAAAGACTACTTTCGAATATATATTTCCTATAGATTATTTATTGATTGCGTTTAAGTCGTCTGTTTTCTTTCTATCGAGTTTAAATACACAAATTAAAATTTTTCGATTTTAATCGTTTGATATTTTATTTAAAAAATGCGTACTGATTGAATAAGTATTTATCTATGTCAGATTGGTGAGCCTCAAGTAGAGATTAACTTTTAATCAAGTCCTTCAACCAAATTCTGTGCCATTGAATATTGTGGTTAAATTCAGGAGTTAATATTGAATAGCATGCATTTTAGTTTTACATTGACTTAGAACTGTGTTTTTTGTTTTAAAATAAGTTCTCGGGGTCTAAACATAGACCTAATGTTAAACCTTTGTATCATATCGATTCATTTAATCATTCAACGCAGGAAGTAAGGATTAATATAGTTTTAACTTGTATTTTTGATAGAATTGATAGAAATCATCGTAAAACAATTCAATAGACTGCTACGTGGTGCACAACTAGAACAAGTCTATCCATCGATGAGCGTTGTATTTATATATGTACATTCTTCGAGTTTTTAGCAAGTGAATCTTTTTAAAGAATTCTATTTGGTTTTCTTTTGAAGCAAGAAATATTCAATGAACTGAACTCGACGATACCGCGAATTTGTTATTATTATTATTGAAGAAGTACTGCTAGTGGTTTTCGTAGAGAAAATATGTTTCTTGCAACAGAATCCAAAAGAGAATTTCATCTATATGATGAAATATATGTTTTCTATGATTATTATTTATGATACTTCCGAGATTTCCTCTTTCTCTACAGAGGTTCATCTTTGAATAGACTGCATTGGGGATTTGTTTGATTGCCAGTCGACCAGAAGCATATTTTAATGAGTACCAAAGGATAAAAACTATTTCGAGATGATATTCGTCTATTTTTCAAATAAGTGAAAAAATGTTTATTATTAATTAAAGCAAATCTACGACAACAACATGAGATTCTTTGAAAATAAATTGATCATCAACATTTATTAACTGTTATCGAAAGACGAATAAAATTGTGACCTCGTTTAAAATATTATTAAATCTCCATGATAATTTCATGGATATTTTTGGGTTCATCGCTCCTATCTCTATCCGTGTGAATAATGGAACCAATTGCGACGTACATGATGATTCGTTCGAATCAATAGGTGTAATTCATTAGTTTTTGTTTTTATGAGTCTAACTATTGTAAATGCAATATATTTCATAAAACTATTAGAAGTTTAGATCATGCCTAAAAACCAAGCATTTGCAAGAGAAAAATACTACAACATGATTCTTAGTTAATGAAAGAATTCTTGTCATAATAATATCCAGATAAAGATTTCCACAGTTCACAGAGCAACTTCACAAAGTCAGAACATAATACACTTTTTATATATATATATTCCTTTGCCTTTTCTGTATCGGATAACTTTTATCATTACAACAGAGTGACTAGTTATGATTGATTGAAATCTACGAGAAAAATTTATTCTTACTTTTCAACTTTTAGGATTCTATATGAAACGGAAGCAAAATTTCAATAAAACCATCTAATTATTGTTGGATCGGATATTACTCTTGGAGTATTCACTATTTGGAGTTCAATTAGTTTTTAAATTATTTTAAATTTCGTGTTTAATCAAAACTTTAAATTTGGAAAACTAGTTTAATTTAAGTCGTAGAAATAATTATATCAGACAAGAACTCTCTCTCTCTCTCTCTCTCTCTTTTATTTCTACAATTTAGAATGAAGTTATATATGACTTGGAATTTATGGAAAATAAGAACAATAAAAGAGAATATATATTATTCTCGTTTGAAACAGTCACTTCTACGATTTTAAATAAATTGGTTTTTATGGTTACAGTTTTAATTTAGAACGAAATCTAAAACTAATTCACTATTTGAAATTCCAAATAGGGAATATTTCAAGAGTAATCTCTGTCGTAACAACAATAATTACATAGTTCTCTTGAAATTTTATTCATCTTTCCTCCAGAATAGTTAGAGTTGAAGATCAAGGTTAATTTTCTATCATAAATTTTATTCTATAATTAATGATATTATATAAATTATGTAATTAGAACTTGAATACCAGAGTGAATATCTTTTTTGAAAATGTAACTTATTATTAATCACTACATGTCATATAAATGAATTTCAAATTACTTTTGAATAACGAAGAAAAAAACATCTACCGACTTCTAAAAATGCGCTAGATTCTATTCTAAAGACAAAACTATCTATTACACAAAAACGCAAAGGAAACATACTAAAAAAACCCGTTAATGGTGCTCTTATTTTGTAGAGTTACTCTGCGAACTGTTGGAATCTCTATCTGGATATAATCAAAATATGTCTTTCATTACAGAAAAATTATAAAAATGAGATGTGTGCCAGGTTAGTTTTTCTACTGGATCAGCGGAGATAAGTAGTATTTAGCCCTCTTTCGGAGAAGATGAGTAGTACGTGGGGCGTATCCTGAATGTTTCTTTTTGCAAGCTTATCAAGAACTATGATATGACTGTTTTTTCTTATGAAACAAATGAAATTATCAATGAGCGAAAAAAGAAATATTTTGATTGTAAAACAATTCAACGTATGGTCTTGCTTGATAAATGGTTGGAAATACACATGAGTACTGGCAATTGTAATTTGAAAATTGTATTTTCATGTATTTAAACATAGATAGCATTTAATATGAAACATATTTGTACTGTATCTGTTATATTTTTAATTTTAGCATAACTCGAATTAAACTTCAGGTTATATTGTAATACTAATTATGAAATACAAGAATGACGAGAAGTTTTATTTAAGTATAATTACATCAAGATTAAGTAGAAAAAATACTACAGAGCGTAGTTTTCGAATGTCAAACTCAACATAAGATCATTGATCAAAATTTGTAAAAATCATTATAATATCTCTATTTCATTTTTTTGCGATTCAGTTACAGTTAATTAGGTATATAATCAACGAATATGGAAGTTTACAAATAAATGAAAGTCGATATGAACATACTTTCTTGTACGCTATAGTTATCTATAATGCTTTGTCAACATGCACTTCTAATATATTATATAAGATGACATGAATTAAATTAATCAAATATTAAACTATAACATAAATTTTCAAGTAAATTCTTCATTCAATACCACTGAGGTTCTTAGTCAGAAATTCCATTGAAATCAAATGATGCTACGTATTTCAATTTATTTTGAATAATACTCATTCTTCTTTATTTAATAAAGACGCAATCCTTCTATTCTCAACGAATATCATCAACATGAATCCTTGATTGTATATGATATATAAATGGTAACAAAACCTATGACACGTGTAAGGTTCATTTTCAATGCAATGCTCAAGTTGATCAGAAATAGTCTTTCTGTAGATCGACTTTGGTTTTATTTGAAAATAATATTCGACAATAGATAATAGTGAATCATATGATAAAATTTAATCGAACAAATAGTTCTTTAAACTAAATACTATACTCTGATCAATATAGTTGTGTTTAAAATATTCAAGAATAGTTCTATACGATGAGGATAATCATCAACAGCGTTTGACTTCAATTGAATCCATATTTAGTACATGACAAAGTGACAAAATTTTATTGTTATTTTATGATTACGTTCACTACACGCTAAGACAAAATCGATATAACACAGACATTTGCATTTAATCCGAATTGTTTGTTTAATAGAATACTTCTTAATATACATGTGCTTCTACATCATTGTTTACTGTGGTATTGATTTGAATGCGTCCGAATAATGGTGCTAATATTGGTATCATCTTTCCGAGTTCTCGTCGAAATTCTATACCTAAAATCAAGTACCAGACAATGGGTACTGCAAAGGAAGCATATATTGGAATTCGAATCATTGTTTGAATAAGCATGCAAGATCCGAACATATTTGGTCGAAATAATATTAAATATTCGATCCATTCTAATAGATTAAGCATAATGTGAACAGTAACAAGTAGAAAAAATATTTGAGTAAGATGATACTCCATCTTACGACATCTCGAGACGGTGATCGGTAAATCACCGGTCATTTTTCTATTTTGAATTGTTAACAGAGTAAATATTATCATCAGAATGGGTGCAATAATAGCAAATAATACGAGTTGAACGATTAAATAAAATTGATTATAAATTGTAGTAGCTCGAATGCTACAACCGAGTCCATCTGTTGCTCCCAATTCTGTTACGACCGCACTACTAACGGCGACAACTGCACAAAAGACAAGAATTGTGAGCACCGACCATGGCATTACTTGAAAGCTGTTGAAACGACTATGACGAACATTCGTCGAACTAGCCGACCATCGATCGATAGCCGTAAATACAATAAGATAGTGCGACAAACCAGTACAAAATGTATTCATAAAACTGATGAATTGGCATACAGAAAAAGAATTCGAAAATATTTGAATTTGAAATCCATCTGTCAATATACGATATACGAGGACAGTAACTGAATAAAGACAATTGTTAGTAGCAAGAGCAAGCAAATACCAAGAACAGACATGATGATTGAAGACAGGT
Source organism: Rotaria magnacalcarata (assembly GCA_900239745.1). Lineage (NCBI taxonomy): Eukaryota > Metazoa > Rotifera > Eurotatoria > Philodinida > Philodinidae > Rotaria > Rotaria magnacalcarata. The sequence continues at coordinate 30,541 of OENM01000482.1, read as the reverse complement.
CGAAGGAATACGGCAATATTCACCATATTACCCAAGATACTGAACAATGTGATTATAAGAACAACCCATCGGTTTATTTGAACGTTGATCTCTTCAAATTGATAGACCATTTTTTATTTCAACAACTAATATATCTATATGTAACTGAATAATTAGTTTATGAAGTGTGTTTCTGCGTATAATTTCGTAGTAATCACGATTAGCTATAGAAGTGACATAGAATTTTGTTTTACAAGTCCTTTGCTACTAATATTTTCATAGGCATAGAATAAATAATTAAGTTATCTTGAAGACGTTCAACAAAAAAGTTTTTTTTTCTTACTTACAGTCAAAAACTATGTATGGCTTTTAGAGCGTTAATGTTATCACAATTGTCAGGAAGAATGTTTCCTTTTACTCGTCTATTATATTATTCATCTCGTTTTCCATAGCCGACAGAACAGAAGCAATGATTAATTTACTTCTTCTTTGAACTATCTGTGTCAGATTTTGCTCAAAGGAGAAACACTCTCAACTCGTTTTAGTTTCATATTTCTTTTCATCAATATGACAAACGTTCTAGAGACTATTGTCATCTTTTTTCATTTGTATTTACGTCTAAATGAGTAATTCTATTTTGCACTGTTGTTTATAAAGTGGTTCTATTCACTCAATTGTTATTTGAGAGTGATGAAAATAATTACTGGACATCGTAGTTTATATTTATCACACATGTCATCTTATAATAGTAGTGCATATTCTGCGATGCTGCGATTTAAATGCACATACTATATTCTGTTTCGATTCATATTTATTAGGATTGTTTATTATGCCTGAGTAATCTTTAGTACACGAATGAAGTGTATCCAATGACAACAATTTGGCATGAAGCTACAACTCAATTCATTTTTTATGCTTAATAACTCTATTACTTCTAATCACTTTGTATTAATATATTTAATGGGACGATAATTTCAGAACAAATGAGTAAATACTACATCAGTTTTTGATACTATATACAGCCTAAATTAGCACAATAGAATTTTTATTTGACAGTAGTTCTTCATTATTGATACTCGAAAGTCACAATCGAATGTAATTTATTTTTGAAAATATGTTCAGCTCTTGTTCTATAGTTAACGAAACATGTTTAGACTGTTTCTATGATGAAGGAAAGTAATTTCAAACTTGTTTCATCTTTTGAATAAGCACATCTGGAATTTTTGTCCTCGTTCGAGTATGTGTCAAAATGTATAGAAATAAAACAATACCATTTCAAAGAAAAAAGGTTATTGATTGATACCATCAAACAATTTTTGAAATATTTACTCTAGGTCTTATAAGTTCATCGTTCAGTAACATTAAAACAAAACTTGATTCGACAACTAGCGATTCATTTATCGTAGCATGCATTTTTATTTTGATCTTCAAGTAAATGAAATATTTCCTTAGTAAAACTATTTCAATAGCAGTGAATCATAGATTAAAAAAGACGCATTTCTTTTTTTATCTGCTACCATGAATACTAATAATAAAATCTGTGCTAAAATTTGAGAGTTATATACAGTTTTGCTTCTAATCTGATGAAGGCAAAATTATACCATTTGCTGTTTTCTTCTTTTATTTATTTTTTGTTTAGCGTACGCTTGTTGTCACAACAGGTTGTGTAATTGCATAATATGCAAAACGAAAAAGTTTATATGTAGTTGAGACGAATAACTGTGTAGCGAACAGCGCTCCGGGGATGTAAAATGGTAAAAATTAAAAAAGGTATAAAAATACTAATAAAAAGTATAAAACCGACGCGCCGACTGGTAATATACAGTTCGGAACGCTGAAAATTTGAAAAAAAGACAAAAAAGCCTCCGGCTTTTTTATTTTTTTAATTATAATACATAACTACGCGAATGACATTGACATCACCGTGTCAAGTGTTTATCTAATACAAAATAAAGAATAGAATATACTAACTGGAATGTGGTTATTGTATAAAAAAGTAACTAAATTTATTTGTTTATAAGATGTACCAATAGAGAATTTGTAATATTATCTGTTCAATATCGAGAGGTTTTTTCTGATTCACTGCATACAAGTCATTGAAATTATATTATCAACATTGATTATTAGTAATTGTTCGACCGAATAATATAAAAAAAGAGACATTTCTCAAAAGGAAATTCATTTTTTTCAAATTTTAGCTGAAAGATATTTTATTGACAATTCTATTCAAATCATAGAGATGTTTCAAACACTTTCTATGCTCAGATATTAATTAGCATTTTGAATAGAAATGATTTCTTTTCATAATCTCTTCGTATTCATTCTTCGAGATCAACACTAAGTAATGAAAAATTGCTATAAATAATTTTATGTGAGAAAATGTTGACGAATAAAAATTAGAGATTCAACTGAATCGACCTAAGTATCTTAAAGATTATGATGTACAAGATTAAACACAAAAGTAAGTCACTGGAAGCTTGTATGCCCAAGTCGACTAATCTGACGACGGATTCTATCGGATCTTAAAACATCCTACTAACCGAGCCCAGGAGATTCAATCCGACCAGTAGATCCGATCGTTTCCGGCATCGGATCCTATGGATTCCGTTGCTTTTCGGTCGGCTCCGTTGAATTCCGACGATTTCCTAACTAACGGATTCTGGTCGGGTTTCCGTCGGAAAAATTCCGTTCAGTTCCGCAAAATTTCGACCCGGAATTCGTCGGAACCGATGGGAATCGATCGGTTCCGACTGATTCCGATGTACCCTGATTCTCCTGGGAGGAAATCCAGTTGGATTCTGGGTTTCGGAACTATTGACGGATTCGACGGAAGAATTAAAAAATGTGGAAACTTCGGATTTCATCCGAAAGTTATATGTACTGCAAAAAGTACATGGAACATATGAGTCATTATAGAATATCTGAACACCAAAATTATCATGAGAAACTAGACACTTTGGTTTCTGGATGCAGTTTTTGTGCATTTTGAGATCGTTTTCAGGCAATGTTTCGTTAGAAAGCTACGATTTAGTTCAAAACTAGTATCAGATTCGGAATCAGCGTTAAAAACTGAGTCGATTTATGTATGTTCTGGATAATTCTGAGAAAAAATTTTTGTTTTGCAAAATCCCTGTACTCCCTCTCACGGATGGTCTGATCAAAAATGACGATAACTCAGTCATTTCTTGACGAATCCTTCTCATCCTCAAACTCGACTGAGACATTGATGAGGCTGAACTGTGTAGAAAATTTCATCACGATCTGACTCTCCTTTCGAAAGTTATCGTGTAAACGGCCGGACGGACACACTGACCGATTCTAGAGTGTACTCACTTTTTGAGTACACAAAAAATATGAAAATTCTATTTAGTGCAAAAACGCTTTTTAGAGGTTGACTATAGCATTTTTTTGGCGCATCGGATCCCAGAGTAGAATACGATAGGATAGTATCGGATTCCGGTCCTACGGATCCGAAATCTTGGTCCGAAGCCCGGAATCCGACGAAATCTGTCGGTTTTCATGTAAGATCCGATGCAACCCGTTTTCAGGTCCGATTGTAGGAATGAACGACCTGGATGGTTTTGTCAGTTGTACCAGATTAAATTCGGTAGGGAATAACGACTAGACATGTTCGTGTAAAAAAGTCAAAACTCAGTGTTAAAACTTCTTCGCCAGTTTTCTTTCTTAGTTTTATCAATGCTGTTCTTTAAGTAAAAGAAGATTAGTCGAGTTAGGGAAAGCTCTTTAAAAGCCGTATTATTCTGAATCGTTTTCATAATGAATAAAATATTTTATCTACTATCATTTCGAATAAATAAGTACACATAAATATAGAGTAGCAAAAAATGATACACAAAAGCGAATTTAACACATCATAAGCACATCATGGTTTCGTCGTTCGTATCTCGAATCACCTAAAGATAAATTTTTCGTCAAGTATTTAAAACAAGAACAACAATAAACCTACAACTAATGGAAGATGTGTTAATTTTGACTTTCTTTTAGATTTACGCTGTCGAATTGTATTATTTGATGTTTTATTATGATAATTTTCCATATTGATAAAAGATGAGTTCGGAGTTGATGTCATTACCTTTGAGAGCATATAAATTCATTTTACTTCCGTTTATTTATTCGTTTGTCTTACTTTGATTTGACCATAAACACTTTGCATTGTATGTAAAAGAGAAAAATCCAACGATTGATCGCCTGAACGTATTGGTGAATGAATTGGGAATTTCGTTGAAGGCAATGGTCGTGGTGACGATGCCAATAAATGAGGGGGCGTAAAAGCAGGAGCAGGTGCAGGTGAACGTGGTTTTGCACGAATCGGTTGGCCTACAGTATGGCTTGTTACTTGGTTCACTAATTTTCTAGTAAGAGTAGCTGCTGGCGTTTTTGCTACACGTCTTGCACTACATGTTACTGCGGTACCAAGAACGAATGGCTCCTTGTTGACTATTCGATGAGGCTATGAAATCAAATCATACATAATCAATAGAAATAGATAAATTATGTTTTATGTACAGTGATCACTGGTGTGCGAGATCGAACTGGTGTAAGACCTAGCAGACGTGATGTTGTGGGAGTCTTTCCAGGCATATTCATAGGCAATGTTATAGTTGGTATTTGTTGATGAGCTTCATCAAATTTTTGTCGAATAGATATATTATCGATCAAAAATAATGGATCATTATTTTCAGATAAAATATTTAAAAACTCTTGTTCAATAATCGGTAGTTCTCGATGAAACCGTTTACGTTTACGTCCTTCAATTTCAGCATTATAGCCACGTACATGAAAACGTCCAGGATCCGTTGATGCTTTCTAAATAATCGAATAAAAAGAAAACAAGAACTTAAATGGATAAAAGCAAACCGTAAATAAAACAAATTCATTCCAAAATGAAAGCCATCTATTGTAAGCATCAAGAACTGGTTGACGTTTCTTATAAAGTTGTGTAACGCGTTCTAATTCAGTATCATATGCATCGAGTAATTCCGACGATAAATTTTCTATTAGAATAATAATTGAAAATCAAATATTAAAAAAATGAATCACGATTACTATTACCAAAATCAAGTTTGTTTAAAATCGTACGTTCGTCATCACCTGCACGTGCTTTTTCTAGTAGATCACTAATCTGTTGATGCATTGAATGACAATATTCACGTCCATTTTTCATTCGTTCTTCTCGACAACATGCTATTTCATGTTCAAGCTAGAACAAAATGTTTTCTTCTCATTTAAACTATTTTGAGAAATTTTCGACATTGATCAACTGCATTTCAATGTCAACAAAGAAAAAAAAGTATCTTGATGTATTCAAATATGAATATTACATATTTCTATCTATGGTGCACATACCATAAGCATAGATTAGTACTGTCATTTTAGTTATAAAACTAAGATACTGCATTGAAGAATTTGATGTTAAATCGTTTTGAAACTTTTCAAGCAGAGCTTATTCACGTATAATTGAAGTGTTTAAGTAAAGCAGTACATTTAAACTCATTGAATCTATCAAATTAACTAAACATGATAGATATGTTTTTTAATTCTATGAAAGACCACATACGTATAAAGTAGTTTCGTTGTAGCATATAAGCTACTTCCTTAGTGCATTTCCGAGGGATCAAATGCACGTATGGTGAGGAAATCGGTCATGACATGACTCAAATGAATCCATTTTCATTAGACCATTAAAACCAGCTGTTTCATTTATCACATTTTTATCTCATAGAGATATTACTGAAACTTTTCCTATGAAGAATTTGATTTAATTCTTACTAAAATACGAGAAATATGTAATGTTTAATTTTCCAAGGAGAAGATCATCAAGCGACACTCGTACATATCGTCGCAAAAAAAATTCGTTGCGATAAGTTATTCGTATATTAAGGAGAGAGTACATTAATTGAATTAAGTGATTTTTCTCAATATGTTATTTCCATTAATCACGTAGATGTACATTCTATGGAATAATAACTAGATCGATATGATGGATAATAGATTCGTTTTGAAGAAAAAATGATCTAGTTCTGTAAAACAGTACTGAAAAAATTATTTAGTTCTGTAAAATTCTTCGGTGACATTGCAAATAGTCTCCTATCAAATGAAAGTCAACTCAAGTCTTTTAAGGAAACGATTTCTGATGAAATCTGGAGCTAAGAAAAGCCAAGAAGAGACGAAAGAAAAATGTGCGCTATCTTGAGCTGTATAATTCGTTCAGTAATTTCTAGGATAATTTTCTGTGATTTGCAAAGTTACTCGATTATTGGATGAAGTGGTTTTGGAAACTTTTGAAATGGATTTTCAGGTTTTCGATTCTACAGACATTAAAAATAAAGAATCCGAATAAATTCTATAAATCAACAGTCTTCTGTTGGTATCATTTTTGAGAGGTAACACATTTTTATTTAAAAAAAATTATTAAGACGAGAAATAATTTCTTACATGTAAAGCTATATTTTAATTACATTTTAATTCAAAAAAATTTAATTTATTATAAAGTTAACTTCGTAGAATTTTAGTTAGAATTTAACTTTAAGTTTTAGGTAATTTTAATTTAAAAAAGTGAATTGTAAATTAACAATTCTGTCCTTTTTTTGAAAAAAATAAGTTGTAGTAATAAAAATGAATGTTATTATTGTAATGGAATACATCTATGAAGGTGATTAATTGAATAGCATATTGAACAAAATCACTTTATTCAATTAATGTACTCTCTCGTTTATATAGGACTAACTTATCACAAGGAATTTTTATTGCACCGAATTATCTTGTGACGATGTGTGCGGTCACCCATCAAGCTACTTATCAAATCTATAATGAGTTACAGATAATTTTCTATTTTGGTCGACGACCAAAAGGAACAAGCTAGCGGGTACATATGTTTGTTTCTATACTTCTACAGTCGTTTTATGTATGTAGGATTTCATAATAATATAGTAGGAGCAAATAAATACGGATGTTAATCATTGATCTATCACTTGCTACTTTATTAGCGAAAACATACATTAAATACAAACTAAAACATGATTAAATTTGCGTTTTGTTTATTTTAAAACACTGAGTCTGATACACTTCAATGAAGTACGTCAGGGTAGGCAATTAATGATCTAAACAAGCACACATACATCCTCTTGACCTTGAGATACTTATATATGACAACTATTCATTTCTCAAACGTATTGTTTAAGTTAAAAATATATTTCTATTTTATTCACTCAATAAATGTTTTTAATGCCATGCATTTTTGACAATAGTAATTCTGTCAATCAAATACCTACCTATTGGTTATTTATATAGTAATACTTAGTGAGAAATGTTTACATCATGTAATTACGAATACTTTTCAACCTCACATTTTGAAAACCTGTGTATGTTTCTTTCAAAAGAAGCATTTAAACTTAATTAGAGATTATATTTATATGTAAATGAATTTTAATAAAATTTGAGAAAACTTAATACGTAAAATTTCTTCTCTTACTTGTTTAATCATAAATTCATTGATATGTTCACCTCCAGATTTATATGCTAAACAATAATCTTTATTTGGATCTTTTTTTAAATATTGATAGAGATGATTTAGTTGATCATGCAGCTTAAAATAACGAAGCTTTTGAATTTGAATTTGATTTTCCAACTGAAACGAAATTTTAATTCGAGAAAATTCAGATAATAGAAGGAAAAAACTCAAAAAGTCTAACTTGCTGTAATGTTGTCTCAATTTCATTAAGACAATCAGCGGTAAGGCAACGATCAAATTGTTCTAAAAGAAGATATTCAACTGTGGATTGAGGTGAAGATGGTGTCCATTCTAGCTGTTCAGAATATGATTTTAATTTAAAATAATATAATGATACTTGAGTTAAGCGTGAGTCCTAAAAAAATAGCATCTATGTAGGAAAACATATTAATTTGTAGCTGTATAACTTTTAATTCACTAAGTATTTTAAGATGATCTTGAATTTTTCTGTTGATTTCTACGAGTGAGATTGGTATATCTAAAAATATATGACGTGTTATAAATTAAATTTTCAAAGGCAAAAACTATCGATTACGAACTTTGATCAAGCTCGATGGGTGCAGAATTAAGTAATTTACACAAATATTTTTGTTTATTATCAAGTTCACTTCTTCGATGAACTAATTGACCTTCGTTAATTAACAGCTCTTGGATTTTTCTATCAATATATATTTCTTGTTCTTTTAACTTTAATTTATCAAATATTAACGCCTAAATTCAAAATATAAAACTAATCAAAACAAAGACAAAAAGTGAAGGTAATGATTTTATTACATCTATGGAAGATGTAAGTCCAGTACGTTCAAGTAAATCTTCATAATCATCAAGTAATTGTTTTAATAACTGTCGCCGCTTTCCTAACTGTTCTTGATACATAGATAGTTTATCATCCAATAATTTCTAAAATAAAATAACTATTATCAACAGTTTTCAAAAGCTTCAATCATAATATTACTTGTGTGTATTCTTCAACTTTTTCAGCACGAGATAACCATTGATGTTCATTAAAACCAAATGAAGACCACAAATCATACCAATTAGCGCATGTCGTTGTACGATCTAAGACGACTGAGTTTCTATTATCCATCAATGAAAGACTTTTACTAAAGAGAGCGCAACCAGAAAAATGATTAGTGTTAAAGAAAAAGTAAAAAAAGTAACATACAATTGGCTTTGTAATGTTTGAAAAACTGAGTTTTCCTTTAACCGAAATATCGACATTTCGAATTATGAAACAGATAAGTGGAAAATAGTTATTAGCGGATCTTTGTTTTTGATAGCCAACGATATATTACTATATGGTGAGGATTCATTGCAAATACTGACATCTATGCAAATCAAAATTGAGTTTTATCAAAGTCTATCATAATACTCTGATCAGTATGTAAACGTTGATGCATATTTTAAAAACATGCTTTATTTGGAATAAGATTTAGCATTAGTATATAATTCTCATTGTTTGAAAATAAAGATGGGAGCAATCTTTGAGACCAAAAAGAGCAGAATCTTGCATAGAAATTGATTAAAGAATTCAAGTAGAATGTGATTATAAATATCTTTCTTTACTTCAGCTAAATCTTTTGAATATATTCGATTTTGTCAATATAAAATAACATGGTCGTTTCTATTATCGTTCAAACAATTCAGTCACATAGTTCTAATAAGAACAATCGTTAACAAAAAAAAACAACACTCAGTGAAACTGATATTTCCGGTACTATATTTAATGCGAAGTAATGAAACCAAGTTTCAGAGCTTACTCATACTGATATCTACATCGAGACTTAAAGGTATCGATTTTACCATTTTCCATATCATTGATTCATGTGGTTACCTTTATATACGTATATCAAATTCTCTTTTCAAATATATTTAAATAGTTTTGTTTTTGTGTAGTTTTGAATCGGATGCCGTTTTAAAAAACATGATTATTTATTATTTTATGTAAGCTGTTGAATATTTTTCAGTCGTATATCATACATTGGAAAAAACTTATCATCGATGAAAGAAATGGTTTAGTTTCGGTTAAATTCTATTTTCTTTACCGGTATTGATCTAATTTGATCGATTTATACTAATACAAGCAAAATTTTTATATTTCTTTCAAATGAAAAAATAATAAATTTCCAAGAACAATATGCTTTTATAAAAATTAACCAAATACTGATATATTGAAAGGAAAATGTCTACGCAAGACTTACTTTAGTCAGTTTTAGATTACATATTTATGTTAATACTAAAAAATAACAGACGCTAACACTTCAAAGCCTTTGAGAATTTACATATATCAATATAAACTAACTCAAACAAAGTTATGTTTGATTTACTAACTTGAAGTTCATCAGTTGTTTTAAAAAAAACTATTTAAATAGTTCATTAGCCTATTTTATCGCAATTGATCGTATTGAGGTAGAACTATTCGACTCTTTGCCTTTTTGGTATTTGTTTCAGGTGGTCTATCATGCATAATTTATTTTATCTACATTTTGCTATTAAACATAGATTCATTTTTACTGATCATTGATGTTTCTATTTAAGTATGATATTTATTTCTTGTCAAAGTTACGTACGCAAAAGAATATTATCTGTCTGACAGAGATTTTTCTCGAAATCAATTCAACTGTGTAAATAATAGTTATTATTATGTTTTATTTAGTTAAACTGTCGATATCAATATTCTTCACTCATACTTGAAATTCTCAGCATATTAATCGATTCTATATGTTATTCTAATATTTAACTTGATGCATTTACAATAAAACTGTCATCGATAATGTTTCTCAATTACGATTATTTGCAGATCAATCGAAAAGAAATTATTTTTTTATCACATGTTAACTTTTTCCTTCATAGAATAGTTAATTTTCAATGTAACTTATCATTTTCTTCCCAAAATATATATATAATATGATGTTTATGCTTTACGGTTTCATTTTGCTTTACCTTAATGGCGCATTCCTGTCAATAGCAAGTTCGCTCTTTCATGCATGAGAAGCAAACGAAAAGATAAATTAGTGGTTTGATTATAACCTCTGTACATTGAAAAATCAACGGCTGGAAATTTTTCTCTACCTACGACCACGAATACACATTTTGTTATAAAAATAACATCGATGCAATCACTACAAAATACAAGTATGACTGTCTTTGATTTATTAGAAAAAACATTTATGACTATTGATCGTCGCCTGAAATTAAAGTTGATAAGTTCCAAAAAAGAAACTAACCACTAAATTATTTTAACATTTTCTGTACAAACAAAAAAATAGAAGAATATAAATTACAATTTCTAGTAACTAAATAAAAAAAATGATTTCATATCAATTCATAAACNATTTCAAATAAAAGTCTACCATAACCCATGCATATTTATCAATAATGAAGAAAAGTATGACCTATTTATTTATTTGGTATATTTCTACTTCTAGAAATGATTAAACAATCAGAAAAACATTCTAAATGCCAATATCAAGCAGGTACGATACATAAATCGTCTAGTACAAAGAAACAAGCACATCTTTCATATTCATCTTTGTGTCTTTAGACAAAGCATGGCTAGATATTCAATATGATTCGAATAATGATGTAATAAGACCTCTCGAACTTGAAAAGCAAATGGAAGATCCACCAAGTCGTATCGATAGTGATTTACTGGATCAAATATGTGGTTCAATGATTGGAATGGCTTTGGGAGACACTCTAGGTGCTCATGTAGAATTTCAACCTCATAAATATCTTGTACGACATCCAGTTACTGAACTCATGGGAGGTGGTACTTGGGGTCTCAATAAAGGAGAGGTATCTTCTATTGCGTGAATATATCGCTTCACTTTTAAAGTAACAAATGTGAAAGTTAAGAGGATAGTGGTGAATCAATTTTACAGTCACAATTTTCGACATAGTTTAATCGAAACTTCTTGTCAGATATGTATTCAATTCATAGAATGTATTTGAGGATGAAGAAATATTCCTGAATTTTCTTTTTTGTTTTTATTTTACACTTACGTACATAAATGAATCCTTCATATCAGAGAGACTATATGGTCTGAACATGAAAAGCAATATATAATATTGTGTAGTTATCTAGAAAAAATAATTTTCATTTCTAAGTTTTATCAATAATATCCAATATCCAAGTATAATTCTTTTGCGTGTGTTTTTATAACCTTTAAAATGTATGTACTTTAGTTTACTGACGATACATCGATGGCTATTTGTCTTGCAAGTTCATTAATAGCTCGCCGTAATTATGTTGCCTACGATCAATTAACTCGTTACAAATGGTGGTATCGAGATGGTTATATGTCTTCAGTAGGCTATTGTTTTGATATTGGTACGGCAACGAAGGAATCGTTGAAAACATTTGAATCTCGACAAAAGAAATTTGCGAAAAAACATAATATTCCTCTTGATCACTTAGATTATCTTTCAGACCCGGATCTTTTGAAAGAGTTTGATGTGAAATGCAGTAAAAAAGATTCGGCTGGAAATGGAGCACTCATGCGGCTTGCTCCTTTGGCACTCTTTTTTCATAAGGATCCTTCTAAAGCTGTCGAACTTTCTGGACAAAGTGCATTGACTACTCATAGCGATCAGAAAGCCGTTGATGCATGTCGCTACTACGCGGCTCTTATCGTCGGCGCTCTGCATCGTAGAAAGAAAAAAGATTTACTCGCCGAAACGTTTTACTCGAAGCATAAAAGATGGTTTAATAATATACCACTTCATTCGGATATTCAATCAATTGCCGATGGCTCCTTTAAGAAGGATGGATATCGTGAAGGTATTCGAGGTAAAGGTTTCGTCACTAATTCTCTTGAAGCTGCTTTATGGGCGTTTTGGTCTGATGAAGGAGACTTCAGAAAAGGTGCTCTCGCTGCTGTCAATCTGGGTGACGATACTGATACAACAGCAGCTATCTATGGTCAATTAGCTGGTGTATACTATGGTTATAAAAACTTACCCTCCGATTGGATTGAACAGTTGTATGCCAAAGAATTTATTCGAAGTTTGAGTAAATGGATCGCCTATGAAGGTTCATATTGGTCATCAGAAGCACCAGCCTCGATAAGCACATCGGAACATGACAAGCAGTCACATTTCGAAATTTCACAAAATCCAAGTACACACCCTGAAGTAGAAAAAAGTCCAACGGATGCCCCAAAATCAACAGAGAGAAAACCATATGTAAAACTAGAATTATCTTCAAAACTTGAATCATTAAAAGACCATCATCCAGATTATATATTACAACGAAATACTATCATCGATTCGTATCTTACTGTGACATCTGATTCGAATGACTTAACTACAACTGCTAGTTCTAAATCGTTACAACACGATAAACACACGTCAACACGACAAGGTAAGACTTGAAAGTTTTCAATAGATAGTTTTTAAAGAGCATGATAATAGATTACATTTCATAGTAGTACTTACAAAAAAAAAGATTTCTTCGACAGTATATTAAGAATACTTAAACATTATTATATGTCTGCCACAGGATCATTTATTCATGACAACTATGAATCTTGTGAAGATGTTCGCAAATGGCTGAAATCCTTGGGAAAGGAATATAAAAAGTATATAGAAATCTTTCGGAAGAATCACGTTGATGGATACTGGCTATTAAATCATATCGACGATAAAACACTTAATGAGTATGGAATAGATTCGTCAACACATCGACAAATCATCATGACTAATATTGAATATTTAAAGAAGAAGTGCCGGACAAATAACTCAATTGATTCACAAACATAAACTCTGTAATATTATTTTCTTTTATACAATTGTGAACATCAAATATGCGATACTGTGACATGCTAATAAGTATTAAAAGTACGATGAATTCAAAAATAAGATCTTTGATTTATTGAAATATTCTTTAGTAAAATATTAGAATCGAAAGAGAAACTCTTGAAAAGACTAATTTAAAGATGTCGATAGATTTTTAATTTTTGTAAAGACCTGATTATTTATCTTATTTGATTATTTTGCTTAGCGTTAGTTACGTCGATTTCTTCCTTTCTGGTTTGTTCTTACTAGTATCTACTTATTACATGTCATATTACATGTATCGATAGATTTGGATTATCATCGTATACAATTCAGAACATCAAAACTGAAATTATTCATAACAGCAACAGTAGATGGAGCGTCATTTAAATGCAAGCCTTCGACTTAAACGAGTTAAAATCAATGTATTTTGCTAAATACTTGCTGTATATGTGATTGATTGTTTTTTTTGGTTCAGAATCGACTAATTTCTTTTTCATATTGTTTGAATATCGCGGAAATATAATATTCATTTTAAATGTTTTCAATTGCAAAAATAATTTGTTCAAAATAAAATATCCTTGATGATAACTTTTTCTGTATTCAAATGATGAAATTTATACTAAATAAAATACTATGAATAAAAGAAAATTTAATTCACAGAAGCATTGTAAACATTATGTGACAATATCAATTTTTTTCTTGAGATTGAACTGAGAAAAATAAGAGAGATTTTTATGAATCATCAAAATGAAAGATGAACTGGAAGATAATCTATGAATTCCTTATTCATATTTCTTAAATTGGATTACCCAGGAGCTCCATTCTTTATGAGACACATTTTCTAAATTACTATGGCAATAAATAGTAGCTTGTTTCATGCTTCAAAATAGACGTAACATAAAAGAATAAGTTGTCTGACTTCAATTACTAAATATTGTAGTGCCGATGTTCTCACTCATATCAATCTGTACGTTCAATGTATTAACCATAAACTGTTGACATTTATCCATTAAATACTAGATCTTTAAATTGTGGCTGTAGGCAATTATTTATTAATTAAAATGTGCTAGCTTTAATAAGAGACAAAATTGTTATTTTTGTGCACGTGTTTATTATATGTTTTGAAAACGAATGTAAAGTGTGTAAACATGTATCACAACTACGCAAGTATATTTTTTAGGAAGCCAAGTTTTCACAAGTAAGAAGAATCTCAAGATTAAATTGAATAGAAAAAAAAACAGAATTAATGTTGGGATTATTATATATTTTGGAGGAATGATAAAACTAATCAATGGCTTTCTTAATATCATTCCATTCACTTTCTAAAGTAAAACAACAATATTCTTCAGGAAAAAAACACAAATAAAAAATACTAATCGTCGAGATTAAATTATCGATTATGATCAGATGTTGTTGATGATGATAATAGAGCAGTATTGTTGCGTTAATCATGTACATTTATTGATGTTTCGGAAGACTTTAAGACATCTGAAGCAACTATTTTATCGTTGTCAAAAATTGATGTGACTTAAAAAGTAATAAATCATTTATTTTAAAACTCTATAATAGTTACCTGTAACAGAATCTGGCGCACTATTTTCAGTTTTAGTGACTATAGGAATATTTGTCGATGATTTTGTTAGATCTTTAACTGTTGCTTTTAGATCTAATCTTTCTTGTTGTAAATTTCGACATAGTCTATCGAGTTTATCAACTTTAATGTCTAATTGTCGTTTTTCTTTTTCCAATAATTTCATCTTAAATAAATTTAAAAAATTCGTAAAAAAAAGGGAAATTTTTCAGCTTCAATATTTTATACATCTTCATTTGATTTTCGTTGATTCTGCTCAGTTGTATCCCATCGTTGACGAAAATCATTTTTTTCTTGCTCTAAACTTTTTACTTTGTTTCCCATTCTTTCGATTTCCTTATGACATGATGTTACCATTTGACTACTTTGCTGAATGGCATTTTCAAATTCTTGATGACGTTCAACATAAATTGTTAATTGAGATCGAAGGCTTAATTCAGATATAGTTAATTCTTCACATTTTTTATATAGAACTGACCGATCAGCTTCGCTCTATGATTCACCAACAAGAAAAACAAGAAAATTGTGTTTTTTTTCATCAGAAAAATTCTACAAAAAAATCCTTACCACTTGTCTTTCTTGTTTAATTAATTCTGTTTGCTCATTAAGTAATAAATGACTTTTTTCTAAACTACCTTCAGCTAAACGTAATTCAGTTTTTTTCTTCTTCAATACTGCTTCATATTCCTAAAAAAACGATTTTTGGATAAAGAATTTGAAAAAAATTTCTAACTGGAAACTTACTGTTTCTCGTAATTCATAATCTTTAACAACCGATGCTAATTGTTCAGACAATTGAAGATTTCGTTCACGTAACGACGCAGATTGTGTACTATAATTTGATAATTGTGATGTTATTTCATCAATTGTCGTCTTAAGAAAAACGTAAAGATGATGACTAGAATAAAATCAAAACATAAATACTTGAAACTTTTTAGCTAATTCTTGACGTTTTGTTTCATCATCTTGCTGTCTTCGAGTACTTTCATCCTAAAAACAAAATTTGAGTCAAACAACTATTGGTTGTAAATTGATTACTCGAATTTGTTGATTATGTTTATGAAGTTCTCGACACAGACTCTCTAATTTAGTTTTAGCAGCGGATGTACGACTATTTTCAAGCAGTATTTGATCTCGTTCACGACTTAAACCTATTGATCGTTTGTCTGATTCATTTATTTTTGCTTGAGTTAAACGATTTTGTTCTTGCAGTTCAGCTAATTTTGTTGCTAGTATTAGGACATTTTTTTGTGGATCTGCATCAGTTAAAGTTTTCATTAAATTTTCTAAAGAAAAAAAATTATTTAAAAAAAAAATTATTGTTTCAGTTAGACATACGTGCTACTTCCTGTCTACTCGGATGTTTTTCAGAATCGTTATTCTTATTGGACGAAGAACTATCATCATCGTTTGTCATTGATGAAAGGTTATCATTTACTTTTTTATTTTCTTTAGAATCAGCTGCTAGAAAAGTAAATTGTTCATTGTATGGAATGTCTTCGTAGATATAATACCTATTTTTTCTAATTTTTCAATAAGTTTAGCACCAATGACTGTTTGTCCAGGTGTTCGAGCCGCAGTTGTTGATAAAGATTTATCAATACTTGTATCTTCATTAGTAGTTAGAAGATTATTTGAATCGATTATTTGCGAAAGTTGCTCACCAGTTGACATTTGATTGGAATTCAATGAAGCATTTTCGTTGATTTCAGATTCAATATTCGAAGTCATTTGAAAATTTTCAAAATCCTAAAACAATACCAATATAGATAATTTCAAGATTGAATATAAACTCAAAATAGAACTCAAAACTAAAAGAGAATAACAAAAGTCATGGTTACATTTATCTTTTTTTTTTAATTCTCGATGATATTCATACGTTGTCGAATATCCAGTCAATCATCGATTAAATAAAACTAATTCAAAAAAAACTTGTTTATTTCTAAAAAAAATAAAGAAAGAATACCCTAAAGTTGAAAAGACAATAGTTTTCAATTAAAATTATGGATCTTTCCCATTTTGCTGATGGAATTCGTTACAACTTGAGAGGATACCAAATATGCGATTGAGCGACCTCTATTGTGAACATTTTCGTTTCGGAATAATACATACACTGACAAATATTTTAGTAAGAATATTAATTGCAATTTCCAATGTGTTCAAAAATTTCTCATTTTATTTTTCATTTTGAATATCTATTTTCAAGACAATTTTTAAATAGGGAAATCATTCGGAAAAATTGCTCAGAGTATAGTAGAAGCAAAACTTTATGTCGATTAAAATTTAAAGTGTATCTGAAACGTGAAATAATTATCATCAAACTATTCATTTGAGGGGTTGCCAAGGACTATAGAATAGGAGTCCCTTCTCAATCTTTCCATAGTTCTACGGATGTTGCAATCAAACAAATACATTATTCTGACTTTCATGAATACGAGCACTATGACAAAACTGAAGGTCTGTTCTCGTTTTCCTGAAGAATTATTATGGTATCACTGATAATTCCTCTTCAGTTTAGTAATTTCCATTTCTAAGATAACGGACTCTGCTAGGAGAGTTATCACTTAAGTACAAAACGAAGTTTATTCGATTGATAATATCAATAATTAATATATATATATATATATATATATATATTTGAGATTAAATATTGACAAATAAAATACGGTGATTCATGTTACAGTAAAAAGAGCAAACTATCATTTACTACTAGAATAAATAGAAATAAGAGTGATTGCGATTTATTTAAGAGAAAAAATGATCTGTAATAGTTTTATTCATTCATTTGTTTATTGGCGAGGTTGCTGACTTTCTTGGTGCACGTTGTTGTTCAAAACGATTTTCCATTTCAATTAGAACTTGTGGCGAATATCGTACAACTAATTTTACGGTACCTTGCGCTTGTTTAAGTAAATCAACAGCTTTTTCATGATATTCATTTTCAACAGATACACCATTTACAGATAATAATTGATCACCTTTTTTTAACCCACCATGCTTCCAAGCAACACCATTTGGAATAATACGTGATATATAAATAGGAGAATTTTGTTCTCGACCACCCATGACATTAAATCCAAGTCCTTCAGCTGTTTTTGGTAATTCAATAACACGTGGATGAGAATGACCTTCACTAGCGGCAAAAGCAGCAACCTAAAAGTGAATCGAAGTTTATAATGATGTATTTGAAAGAGACTTTCGTTTAACTTACAGTTGCTTTAGCTGTAGCATTTGCTCGTACTTCTGGTGAACCAGTTATCTGTACTGTTTCATAAATTTTCTCATAAACTTCAAGTACAGCATGAAAAAAATCACTTTGCAATATCCGTTGTAATTCAGATAACTTTGCTTCGGGAATTTCACTTGTTGTACGAAGACGATCAATCAAAGCAATTGCTCGTTCGACATCTTTTTCTAAATTAAGTGATGATTCGCCTGTTATGGCTGACATTATCTGAAACATTGACATTTAATAATTGCAATGAAATAAAATAAAACCTATAGAAACTTCTAGAGTTATAAATTTTAACCCAAGAAAATATCAAGTATTACAGTTAGGATATTTAAATGTTGCGAAAGAAATAGAATCTAGTTAAATGAAATAGATACGTTGCTGTGACCTCATACATTATAGTGCTGAAAAATCCAATCAATATCAATAATTCTTTTTTTTTCATTTTTCCAGTATATTAATAATCAATTTCATATCTATCAAGATTAGGATAATTTCTATTAGCATTTATACTAACCATAATGTTGTCAGATAAAGAATCTCCAACAAGAAGATTAAGACTAGCTGCTGCATTTATGGTAAGAAAATCAACTTGTACCTTTACACCTAGACATTATTTCAACAATTCAAGCTGTGTATAAGGTACGCTGTAGTTATTGCCATATGCTAGGATAGAAATGATTCAAAGATTCCAAACTTCTAAAATAAACTAGTCAACAGGCTTCTTAAAAAAAGATAATCCTGCAAATCGAAAATTTTAGTATCTATTTCCCTCCAACAACATGGTTGAAATCTTCAGCAATCGTTCTACTGTTGTAGACCTCAGTAGCAGAATTAACATGATTCTATGGTTCTACATGATTGATTGATCTATTCTATCCACGATAAAATTATTTTCGTATTTAATAGTTGAGACGAAAATTTTTTCCAGATTCACCATATCGAATTTAACAAAAATAGTCATAATGTTGTTTAAATAGGCAGTATTAGATTTCTTGTTCATCATTTTAAATGATATTAAATCTATTCCAAATTAATTTCATCCGCTTGGAAACAAAAAAGTCTTACTTTAATCTAAAAAACGGATTCAAATAAGTTAATCTGTTAAAATATATTTGTTAAATTAATTGCATCGATAAAAATATTATTGCTTGGTTAATGGAATGTAAATAGAAGTTAATATGAAATATAAATAAATAAAAAATTTGCATGAGAAAAACAAAACAACTTGATTTGTTGCTATTTACTGGTTTACTTGTGGATGTAAAGCTTTTTTTACTAATTGTTCATATTGACTCAAATCGAAATGTTCTCGTTCATTAGCTGAAAGACTTCGATAATGTAATTGCAATAGATTCAAATAATCTTGTTCAGAATATTCTGATCCATGTTCTTCGATAGTATTAAGAATTTCTTCTGGTTTTATTGCATATAACGATTCATAATATCGATGTGCACGCATCAATTCAGCGTCACCAACTGTTTGAATTTGTGCTAACGTTTGTTTAATAGAAAAGATATTTCGGCACATTTTCGTTACACCTAATGTATTTATACGATTGAATCGTGGTGATGAACGAATTAAAATTGTTGCCAAAACAAAACCGAGGCCTTGAAATAAAAATGAAAACTTCTTTTCATGTAACGATGAACTTAATGTTTCTTGTAAATGTGTTAAATCACGGTTTAATGACATGATATTTTCATCATGATCCGTATCAATGGCATATGCGTAATGTAAAGTATTACGAAAAAATAATGATAAATGATAAAAACAATGTAGACGAATTTCAAGAAATAAAACAAGTAATATATCATAAGATAATGTTAATGTTGTTTTCATTGCATTTGAAAAGATTTCTAAATTTATACGCGATAATTTTAATTGATCATAAAGAGATGAATTTTGTTTAATTGAACGAGTCTTGAAGCCGAATGGAGCTAAAAGCAAAACAAACGATCGATAAGTTATCTCTTCAAATTATTATTTGGAATAACTAAACAACACCAGTACTGATACATGACCTAGAACGAATCGCTGCGTTCGATCATATCATCGATCAATATATTTTATTTCACTAACGAATAAACCTCGTACAGAACGAAGAATCTAATGAATTCATAAGTATTTTTCTTACTGGAATATGTTGCACGATATGAAAATACAACATAAATCACGTAAATACATTGGCACACATGCGATCAAATAGAAAGAAAGTTCTTTTTGTTTTCATTCAAATTTTTTTCGTGTGACATCTAATTAATCTCAAAATTTTTATTTTTATTATTTCTTTCAAGATCTTGTACGCTTATACAAAGATTTTCAGATATTCAACTTAATAATAATTGTTAGATACTAGGATGGATATCATTCAATGCGATCGCATAAATAAAATGCTGAGTTTTTATAGGCGCGCTTAAGTTTTCAAGGACATATATACAGATGATTAAGTGATTTCAACGTTATCTTTCGACTATGGCTTGTCCTCGATGTGTTAGAAGAAAAAAAAAACTTAAAAAATACTCATTTTCTTTATGTGATATGTTTCATAGATATCGAATTATTCTAATAGAGATCTACTATTTCAAGAAACGGTCATATTTTTGAAAGAAATATCTTATTTTAGAAAAATGCTGAAAGTATCAAAAATTTGTACCTGCTGTTTGTGTTAATGCATCAAGATACTTTGTATCATTTAAACATTTGTCTAATACATCGAAATAAGATATTAATTTACAATATAACCAATCGACACTTTCATGAATAGTTGCTAATACTTCAATATGTTTATAATTCGTACAAATATCATCGACACTCATTTCATTTTGACTAAAATTAATTAATAAAGTCTCAGTTTCTTTTGTTTGTTGAAAACGTATGTTTTCAACATTTTCATTGTCATTGTCATTATCATTGTCATTGTTTGCTGAATGCTGTTCTGTAGTCATACGTATAAATGCATCAAATGCAGGCATTGTCCGTAAATGACGATTTATATCGGGATCTTTAACCCATTCATTTGAATAAATTGATATTCCATGTGAACCATTTTTTTCAACAATAGATAAAAATAATTTATTACAAGATTCACGATGTTTAAATAAAAGATCAACGATTGCTTGACAAAAATCATCTGCATACGGTGGAAGACATTTAACTAACGCACATAATTCTTCACAAGATTTAAATATTAAATAAGTTGATTGAAGAATAGGTACAGATAGTTTAAGTTGTTTTTGTAATACTGATGGAATTAATTCCACTAAACGATTTCGATCAGTGATTGTTGCTGTTGATAATATTTGAGCAGATTCTCGAATATCTTGTATAACACGACCAATAAAACGATCACGAATGAACTCGGTTAATTTTCTAAAAACAAATTGCAAATGATAATTCTACAAAATTAAACGAATCAACCAATTTCTTGTTATTTCAATTTTTCCGGCACTATCTCTCATTTTACATATATCTATCAATGAATATTTTATTGGAGATTAACAAAGACAGACAGATAACTGTTTATTAGCTAATAAGCAGTTGCTATTAATTGCAAGAAGTAAAATAAATTGAAACTCATGATAAAATTAATCTCAAATTTATGTAGCAGTACACTATAGAAACGGAAGATTTGATTAGAAAGTAGGGGTGTCGCGTTCGCTTTCCGGAGAATGGGAACGCGATGAACGTTCTCGTTCCTAAGAATGGGAACGCATCTCTAGATTCCTATTCCTTTCGATAGGAAATTCAATTGGGGTTTTCCGTTCCTAAGTGTGAGAACGCATTTCCCGTTCCCGTTCCTAAGTGTGAAAACGCATTTCCCGTTTCCGTTCCTAGGAATGGGAACGCGACCTGAGTTCCCGTTCCTAAGAACGGAACGCTTGGGAACGGGGAACGCTGACACCCCTATTACAAAGGCCTCATTCGATTTCGAATTACTATGTTTATAAACTTCCAATAGATCTGACGTAGTAGTAGAAAAGTGATGAAACCAAGTTGAAGAAAACGATGTAATTTTACAAGGAAATTATCTTATGAAGACGATGTAACTGCAAGAATTTTAAATATTAACTCCAACTTTTAACATATTCTATAAAATATTTCAATTATTTTCTTGTAAATTTCACGTAAACTAAGAGTATTTTTAAAAGAATTCAACATTTTTTCAACCTCTCTATTGCCATTTACATGTTATTCTATTAACGAAATTTACCTGATAATCTTTACATTATGGATAAGTCTTGTACCACAGAGAAAACGTCGTGCCTTCTTTAGTGTTGAATCTGTATCAAAAAAAGAAATTTTTTTGGTTGGTTCCGATACGATCTCAAAATAAAATATGATTTCCTGTTCTCGCAGTATAAACATCTTGCAATCACATAAATCTTGATGTTTCATCTCAACGATGTTCGAACTGGTAGAAATCTTTTGTTTCTTGTTCAATAAGAAAATATCAGTTGAAATTTTTCGCATCACACATTAGTTTCGTTGTTTGTGACGAATTATTTGCCTGTAAAGGTTTTCTCGCGAATATCTAATGAAACAAAGTAGCAATAACTTGATCAGAACTATTAATCTGGAGATTGTTTTTGGTCTTTTCTCTATAAATAATTTCAAATTGAATATATGAAACTAGACTGAATTTCTGTCATGTTTATATTTTAACGATAGATTCCATTCAGATATATTGAAAACTTCGAAAGGTTTAAATTATAGACAATAGTTGTACACAGTTCAATATTCTAGATGAGTTCAGAATTTCATGTTGATTCGTCTTTTTTTAATGATTATATAAATATAAATTGAATAAAATCTATCGAATAAAGAATTGACTTAAAGAGGGAAGAACTCAACTTTTTCAAAGCAGGAACAAAACTATTAAAAGCAAACAATCTAACATAAGCTTCATCGTATTTATAAATGAAAAATCAGTACAAAACTATGGTTTCTATATTTGATCACGAAGGAGAAATTTCAGTCGTTTTGTTTTTGACTGAGAATGATATCTCGTACCTGTCAAGAATACGTTTCGTTGGATGTGATTTATAATTTATATCAATATCTTCAATTATTCTTCGAATAATATCATGTACAGCTGTAATATTTCGATAATTTGGTTTACATACATATTGTTTATATGCAATAGTAGATTGTTGTGTTTTTGATGCTTCTTGTTTAATAACAAAACGAGCTTGTTCGTGTAAATATGATTTGATTGTATTAAATTGTGCTGAATGAGAAAATTCAAAAAGACGTGGAATTTGCTGTGAACGTGGTATAGGTTTTTTCATCAAATATTGTGAAAAATCAATCAATGATGAATGATTCATATAATCATCTGAATTTGATATCGCTGAAGAATTAGATGATAATGTATCAAGAGTATTATTATAATCAACATATTCATATAAAACATCACTCAATACTTGTTGGAGAGTTTCCCAAACGAGATCTATTGAAAATATATAAGGAATTTCAAATTGTATTTCACTTGGAACCGTTGTGTATTCTTCCGATTTGTAATCTAAATAAATAAATAAATAGATTTATTTCGTACTCTTATTAAAATATATTTTGTGCTGTGTAGCTGCTTATATATTCTAGGTATAGCGACTATAGAGTCAAACGTCAAATGTCGTGTTCATTGTAAAATTCGATAAAAAATAGATTGTGACTGTATTCTCCTCTATTTAATATATGCGCAAACATAGCTCTAGTAAGGTATGATAACTGTTATAAGATTTATCGTCATAAAAAAACGACAAATGTTTTTTAGACTTTGTGTAACACTGATATCTAGAATGTGAAGAACATTAGTCATTGCAAATAATACTCATTAGTCAGAA
This sequence comes from Rotaria magnacalcarata, assembly GCA_900239745.1. Classification (NCBI taxonomy): domain Eukaryota; kingdom Metazoa; phylum Rotifera; class Eurotatoria; order Philodinida; family Philodinidae; genus Rotaria; species Rotaria magnacalcarata. Next base: position 6,580 of record OENM01000482.1, on the reverse strand, counting down.
ATAAATGTTCAATTCGATTGAATGTAATATTCGGCAGAAATAAAAACAAAGAATTGTGTCATTTTACTATGAATATGTCTTAAACGATAACATAGGTAAATATTAGTTTCATAAAAAGGATTTGTTTTATACTTCAATTCTTGGTTGTTTAGCTTTCATTTATTTCTACTCTTCATCAGATTAATTTCTTTGAGATTCAATTCAAACAAAGTTAAAATGAGAAATCTCGATTGATTATTGAAAACAATTTTCAGAAGTCAACTTAAATTTTGACTCCTGCGTATCACAACTATCCAAGAATAATCTTATTTTTAAAACTCCAACTGATCACATTTTCACTAGTACTATGGTAAAATAAAAATAATATATAAAGCTTATTATTCTAACTTCTAAATTTAATTGAAAGCTTTATCATTTTTCATTGGCCTGAAAACTTTTTACAGTTAGTTAAAATTGATTTAGAAACAAACCATTTTGTTTTTGTCTCATAAGATATTCTTGTTGTTGAATTTGCATAGGTGCTTGATGATCTTGTAATACTTGTAATATGCTTATTAAATATTCCGTATTTTTTACAACAAGTTTAAATTGTTCATAAATAGTTTCTAGTAAATCTCTTAAACAATCAGTATTATTAAAAATTAAACTTTGATTTAAATTATTTGATAAAATCGTATTATTATCAATAATATGTTGTGTCGTACGTAAAACGATAAGATATAATTGTTCATGAAATTGTTTTTGTATAAAATCAATTGTTTCATTTAAATTTGATAAAATCGACAAGGATTGCAAAAGAACATCTAAATATATATTTGATGTTTGATTACGTATATCAACTAACATATATCTATCTGGTATAATTGCTAATGATTGAGATTCAAGCGATAATTTTCCTTGTTCAAATTCTTGGTCAAGTTGTTTTCTTAGTAGCCGATTTTCTCTTGAGAGTGTTACTGAATTTTGATCACTTTTACTTAATGTTGATGACAGATTTTTATTTCCAAGTATATCTCGAGATGGTTTAGCAAATAATTGATAAATCAATTCAAAGCGTAATTGATCTGCTAATGTTAAACGTTCTTCTTTGATTTGTAAATCAATATGAGATAATGCATTAATTAAACGTAATTCTTGATATTCTTTTGCTTTTAATAGAAGTAATGACGCATGAATATATAAACGTTTACTTAAATAAAATTCTAAACGTGATGGAACAAGTTTTAATTCATATATATTTAAATAAATTCGATCTAGAGCATTTTGTTCTGATGTTGCCAACCACAATTTATGAATATCTTGTCGTTTTAATAGTAATAAATTTTTACATTCCCGTAAACACTCACGAATATTTTCTGTACGTATTTTTGATTGTTGTATAGAAGTATATAAATCAGAAAAATATGTTATTAATTCTGTTAAATCTGTTGTTGACGATTTTATACAACGTTCAATATTTGTATTTGAACGTTGAAAACGATCTTGAACAAAGCGAAACTGTTGTTCACGAACCTATATTTTTGTAGAAAGGTTATATAAAAGTGTAAGAAACGATAAAAAAAAATGACACCTCAGTATTTGTATTTAAATTTAAGTCTCGCAGTATTTTCATCAATATAAATGTTGTTGATTGACGATCCATCTTTATTTTATTTAATCGGTATAACGAAAACAACAATACTCAACAATTTAGTTAATGAATCTACTAATTCAATGAATCTCATCCCATCAATAAACAACCGATTGATCGATCAATCAATCAGTTCTGTTTCCATTGGCTGATTTTGATCCAATGATCTATTCGGTATGATCCTCCGTTTCCTATGAAACTATAAAAATGTATCCAGCAAATTCTTGTTGTTATGCTACTGTTGTATTGAAAACAAGATTTAGGATGTAAGACAATTTTTCTGAGAAAAACACTTTTAAGAGCTGGAAAAATGAAAACAACAGATAATAGGTATGTGATGCACATCGTCTTGTATATTTTTGTCGAGAGAAACTATTACATAAATGTATTGTTATCTGAAAAATCATCGAATACATTCATTTACCACAATACTATTTCGCTCTTTTTATCTTTTGATGAAATATTGATTGAGGTTTTTAAGAATTTTTCCAATGATTGAAGTCGAATAAATGGTATGCTGCAATTTTTCGCAATGAAGATCGAGAAGCATGATATGATGATATCGTTGATGATGAAGAGCTTAATTCATTTTCAAACGTAAGTAAAAAAGTCAGTGAAGATCGATATGCTTCAGTAAATGAAGATTTGATCACATCATTCACAATATATTATGCGGATATGACAACCAAAGAGATGATAAAAAAGAAATATCTATGTTCACCAAGAAAAGATCAATAGTAAATTGCAAATTGAACATAACATAATAGTAGATTATCATCAGACTTCGTAACAAACGTTTCTTATTGAATCATAACTATTTGATGAATAATCCAAGATCACAGTAAAATAGACCACTCCCTTTTTTATATTGTTGAATTTAAAGAAAAAATTTCCTTAAACTTTCTTCAGAAATAAGTACTCGAATGTGGTATATCTTATACAAATTGCCTGACAGTATGTCAATTTGATGTGAGAGCTTTCAGTTAGTGTGGATCTACAAAGTAATAACTATAAAGTATCACCTATCGTCAAATGAATGAATATTATTTTCGTCGAGTTAGAATATTTTCATCACTGAAAATACATCGTTTAAAAGAATGAATAGGAAATCCAAATATGTGTTTATGAAAGTTATAAGATGTGCGAAAAATGATGAACAAATATTTTATTCCACATTATCTCGAAACTCTATGAATTGTAAAAAAAACCCGAGTAGATCAGGAAAATATGATATAAAATTTGATTGTCTCATGATTTCTCAATGCTGATCATTAAAATAATACCAAAAGCATCAGAATGGTTCTTATTCTGGGCACATTTCACGGTTTACAATGAAAAAATGCATTGATTTTTCAAGTTTTCATTAAATATTTTCTCGATATTGAAAAATACGTAGATTCGAAAGAATGTTCACATTTTCTTTTCGATTTATCAAGTATTTCTTTTCATTAAGATTTAATAATTTAAATAAGGACACCCTATTTCATTTATTGGTAAACATCAACTATCGTCATATCAATGCCATTGTTTGTTGGTCTTTATGTAATTCCACTTGACATTCCAGCAAGCTTAATGCTCTATATGAATCCTAAAATGTCATTAATGGTACCAGTGATTACTGTATATTTGTGAAATATTGGAACAGCTCAATAGATTTAACATAGAGAATGCATCCAACCTTTGTATCAGTTCAAGTCACTCTGGCTCTGACTCTGTCATAGACAGTCGTTTCTATTGAGTTCTGATGGATCTGTTGGAACGATATTGCTTTCTTTTTTTTTGTAAGTTCCGAGAATGTTCTATTTGATTTTAGTTAGTTACACTTACAACTCATCGAACAATACTGAACTACTTAGTGTTGGAGCTCAAATTAGAAACAAATAACCATTCGATCTTTTGGAGTATCTTGCTCTAAGGCACATAACGTATTTTTAGTATTGATGTAAAAGGCACATAATAAATAATGAACTGCATAATTTTTTTAGAAATAATCATATTTTTGTTGTAAAACACAACGAATCTAGAAAGAATCTGAAGATTCCATAACTTTTCAGCATTATTCAGACCTTTGATCATTGAAAATCAATACGAATATGAAATCTCACTCCAAATAGTCGTTAAGATTAAGTACCAGGGATCGCAACTGGCCAACTTTTCGTGAACCGACCCGACCTGTTGCGACCCGTCAGCTAAGTGGGCCCGCCCGGATCGACATAATCCGATGAACTATCTTTTAATCATATTTGAGATTAATAAGATTGAAACTTAATCCAGCATTTATAAAAAGCTACCTACACGTACACAGTATGACTTTGATTTGTTAATAAATTTCAAAAGATCACATAATTCATATGATAACAAAAAATATCACAAGTAATCGATGCGTCAGAAAAAATGTCGGTCTCAGTATTTCTTCAATATTCCTTTCAGCTTTCATAGTTTCGGACTGACTTTTTTACCGAAAGATCCAGTCTTGAATGCTCTACAAAACCATAAAATAATGAATCCCATAGAGATAGAAACAAAAAGTTATTGCAGTGATACTCAAAACTAGTAACATCAGCAACTTTCCAGTGCGAAGTACAACTTTTTTTATTTATGTGTTCTCATATCGAGCTATAGAGGCAAATTGAACTGCAAATTGTGTAGAGCTTCAAAAGCTCTATCTTATTAGTATCCTGAAAAACTCGATAATCAAAACACACTAGATAAAGCAAGTATTACTTTTTTTTTAAATTTTCTAAAAAACGCGTTTTTTCCAATAATTTTTCGTTTTCTTGAAAAATTCATGTTACTCGACCAAGTATTATTTTTTGGTGAAAACCTTCTGTTTTTTTAGAGGTACAGACTGACCCTATGGAATATCATGGAGTTATTCATTAATTCTGCAGAAATATCACTTCCTATCGACTAGATTCAAATAAAAAGCCGAAATATGCCAGAGGTAGACTAGTTGACCAAAAACTGGGTTCTTTGTCAATATTCTTTAGTTGAAATATTCTTCCGTATTTTTCTTTATATAGTGCGCTCATCATTGCATTATAAATATTACTATGAAGTTTTCTAAAACTGTTTCACTAGCAAGAAAAAACGCAAATTAATTTGAATACAAGTTCTTTCAAAGTTGATATCGATACTTGCTAGAAGTATTATTAGTAATAATTACTTTTTTCTATCTCTATGTGATTCATTTTTTATGATTAATTATAGAGCATTCAACGCTGAATTTTTTGGTAAAAAGGTCAGCCAGAAACTATGAAAGCTGAAAGGAATATTGAGACAGCCATTTATTTTGACACGCCAGTTATTTTCGATTCATAAGGAAAAAAATACAACAAGTCGGTCCGGGTGGACCGAAGAAATACGTGACCCGCCCAGACCGGGTCGGTCCATCGGGTCGGGCGGCCCGTTGCGACCCCTGTTATCCACCAAAAATATTATACTTCAAACTGCAAAAATTCTTCTTCAAACAGTATAACTAAGCATGAATTATTCCTCATATTTATTTTATTATTAAATTTTGATTGAATATGAACAACATTTTGTGTCTATATTTGTCGCCTATTTTTCTTTTTTTCTATTTTTCATAGTGTCATATTACTTTCAAGATCAAATCTATCTTTTTTATGTTCTATTTCTAATCAAATGAACTAACTAATGTAGCAAAGAACCAACAAAATAACCTTCACTGATAAACAAACCAATAAGAAGAACCTGCTAATCACAAAAAAAAGATGTTCATAACCAACTACTCGATCAATAGTTAACCACTGCCAGCTACTGCTGTTTGATTTGCTTGATTACGACCATTACGTTCTAAAAGGAAGAGGGTGAGAGTCCGTGAGGATAACTGAAAATGGGTTTACCTGCATTTAATTTATCTAACTCAAGCTGTACCAAACATTTTCGTCCAGCAACCTGTGCTAATTCAACTGTTTGTGCATTGGTTATTTGCCCCGGAGGATCATTCTAACAATCGAATCCGGTCAGATCCATGGGAATCCGATCGGATTTTATATGAATTTCCAATAAACCGACGAATTCCTATCGGATTCCGGGTTGAGGAACGACATTAGGAACCCTAGTGTCGGAATATCATTGGATAATCGTCGGATCCTACTGTCGGATTCTAACGGGATCCAACGCTCGACTGGGAGTATACTCGAATGTTGGCTTGAGATGCTAATTAGTGGTCAATTAATTAAATGTGTTTTTCCGTCGGATCTGTTAGTGGTTCCGTAACCAGGAATCCCATCGGATTTTGTAGGCTGGTTGGATCCGGTATAGGATTCATTCACCTGGGTGATTAGCCATATACAATTGTGCTAATTCATTGATCTTTGTTGTTAGTTGACCAATTTCACGTCGACAAGCATCGATCTAAATATGAATATATTAGATCATACAATTATGAAAAATTATCAACATGCATATCATTCTTTTTCCTTTTTTAGCTATATGTGCAGAATAAGTACACTAAATGTTTTTAGTGATCTCTAAATTATGAGTCTCTAAAGCAGTTCTAGACAAGCATAGAATAATGAAGCTGTTTAATGCTCGGAAATATAATGTATTCATTGATTTTCACTACATTATATAGGATATTCTCTTTCACTCTCTCTCTATGTTAAGTAGTGAAGTAGGTGAAAGAGAGAGCGTGAAAAAAATACAAAGAAAAAAACGTCTCTGCGGACGAACATTGTTCAAGATATACTTGTGTTCTAAGTCTGAAACACACTACAGACGTGAATAAAATTGAAAAAAAAGATCAGCTTATTATGTACTGTAAGATTGATTCACATATCGGAAAAAAGGAAAAGTTACAATAACTCAAAAGTGAAACATATATTAATTATTGTACCTCTTTTTTCCGATATGTGAATCAATTTTACAGTACATAATAAACTGGTCTTTTTTTTCAATTTTATTCACGTCTGTAGTGTGTTTCAG
>OENM01000481.1:63203-81066 GCA_900239745.1 Rotaria magnacalcarata | reverse complement strand
TTCCTCACTCGAATACAAACATTAATTTTGAAATAAAAATTCTATCGGGTGCTTCAGATACTGGAGGCATGCTGGATGGCCTCACGGAGCCTCTCATAAATAGGAATATGAGTTGTAGCACATATTTGTATGATTATTTTACATGGAAAAAACTCGAACAAAAATTGCTAATCGGAATATTTTTCTTGAAATCTACCTTCCATATAGTTATATTTAAAAAAATCATGAATATTCTAATTAAAATGAAGTATAAGATTTAATCTGAAATTCTGGATAGAAGAGAAAAATAAAATTGACTATTTGAGTGACGCTCTTCATTACAACTGAAGATATCTGAGTAAAAATTCCTTTCTTTTAATTATCAACGGTATCCTCGAGTCGTTATGAAATTTCTTTGTCATCTAGCAGGCAATAGCTTTTAGGGAAGAAATAATAATATAGTTAATCTTTGAAGAAATATTCTTTATTATATAGAAAAACTGCAAACATTTGTAAAGAAAAAAATGAGGAAGAATAACAGTTAACAGCAAACAAAACTTACACTAGATTTAACAGGATTTCGTAATAATAATGCAGTTTTCTCTATAGACTATATTAAATAAGAGAAAAATAAGTGTAGGAGTTAGTGTAACAAGAAAAAAAAACGGAAAAGGATCAATCATTATCATTCGAGAGCAACAAAACAAAAGCTTCACACTAATTTTATATTACTATATTGAATTCATTCGTCTATATTCATTGAATATAAAGTAAGAAAATCTAAAAAGAAATACGATATAAATAATTAATAAATATCATAGTTGACAAATCGAACTTAGATTGAATATTATTTTCTAAAGAAAAAGAAAAAGAAAAGGAAATATCATGCAAAACAGAAATTATTCAATTATTAAGAAACTAACTCTTTGATTTTCAATAGAATCATGATTAAATTAACGTAGAAGATTATGTGATCGAAAGGAGAATACATGACATCAATAAACCTAATCTGTCACTTGATATTAACATATAATTTTTAATAGAAAATTATTCAATGATATTGATAGAGAAAAAAAAGAACAATCTTATTATATTCATTTATTCAAAAGTAGTAAAGCATAACAAAGAAAATCTTGAGCTTTAATATAATAATGATCGAAGATCGATAGGACATGACAATATGAACTATTACTTCAGCGCATGAATATGTGCTTTTTTCTATTTGTCATGCCGACTATATTTTATCTTATTTTCACGAAGAAAAGTTGAATTCTGAAGCTAAAATATTTTCATATAACAATTAAAAACTTTTGTTCGAATGCAATGAGACTACAGTTTTTGATTAGCTTTTTAAAATGTTAATTCATTTAGTATTGTTTCTTTTGAAATCGAGTTTATTATATTAAATGATTAACACAAAATAAATGAAGTTAAAGAATGGCAACATTGTTTATATATATATATATATGAAAGTATTCACATCCAATTTATGATAAAATAGAAAATGATTCTTCAGATCATCAAAATGCGGAGTAAAATTCATATTGCAGTTCAAATATATTATCATGGTTTAAATAGTAAAGGAAATTTATTCACTAATGATTTCAGACGAAATTTCTCGTAGACTTTGCAAATATTTTTCAAATCATAAGTCAATAAATATCAATACTTCGATGAGTATATATAAACTATTCAATGCAGATGAGACGTCTGCACTGTATTGTAATTACTGGATTAATCGATAATATAAAATATTATAATCAGATAGCAAAACTAGAATAGAAATGGTGAAGATTAGCATATAATTGTAAAATAAAATGTCCTCTGTGAATGAAAACAGGGTTCAATTATCATCGGCTATATTAGAAAATGAATGAAACTCAATTGTTATGAATTTTTAAATGAGACTTGTACACGAATTGCGATGCCATATTACATACGTCTTCTCATCTCCACAGGTTAGTAGCGAGGGTATTTACAGGTCACATCGTTTCTAGTTTCTAATTTTGTTAATATCCTTTCTTTATCTTTATAATTAGAATATGTTTACATTAATCACAATAAACGAAAATCATTAGTTTCCGGTAATTTCAAATAGGATATATTTATGTGTAATTTCCGTTATTGATTAACATGATAACAAAATCTTGATTACGAAGCATATACAGGTCACAGAATACATAGTTTGCATTAACCCGTAAACAACCATTTGATGTCACCTACAATCATATATTGATAGTTTTTATAGCTTAATATTATGAACATAGATCGTTGTTACCAGAAAACAAAAGCTATCGGTTCATCGTATGTAGAAAACTGTTAATTGAAATAGAGATGAATTGTGATTTTACTACAAGGACAATGAAAAAACATGTTCATAAGCACGCCTCCGAGAGTAAAATTGTTAATATTGTCTTGGCTTAAACTGTTTAATTCTAAAATTAGCGTCTGAAAACACTTTCCCCATTCTTGAGAGCAGATCAGAACGAAACGATCATAGAATGATGTCTTTACTGCCATAAAGATTTCTAAAGGTGATTTTCAAACGATAAGCATCTTTATTTATTATGAGTTGTAACCATGAAAAATGTGATAACAAAAAACAAGCATCAATCCTCAGGTCCAAAAATCAGACACAGATCTTGCAAGATCAGATTGAATCATACGAAAAATCATAAAGTCAGATCATCGTATCGATTCGTATTGTAAGATTTCTGTAATATCCTATAATATTATAAGATTTTTGTACGATCTTACAGAAATCCTACAGTAATCTTACAGTATGAATTGATACGATGATCTGACTTTATGATTTTTCGTATGATTTCATCTGATCGTACAAGATCATATAAGATCAGAGATACGATCATACAAGATCTTACAGTCTGATTGTTTGACCTGGGTCAATTTTATTAGTATCAGTACCAAATCTGTGTCATACCACCAGTGAAGTACAATTAATCGAACATTTATATTTAAAAANAAAAACAGTAAAACAATGTTAAGAATATAATGTTTTTTTGATGTAACAAAGAAAAACTCAGAAGCTTTCAAAGAAATAGATTATCAAAGAATAATTACATTCGCCATCGAGTTTGCTATCGTGTTTATAAATATCATTGGGTACTTTTTCATGCTATCAACTTATCCTAAAATAAGACTTTAGATCATGAAATTAGTTCAAACAATGGCTTTGATATAATTAGAAAAAATGCCCTCTCATGACAGGAAACTCATGTTTTAATGAAAATCGCAGTTATGAATTCGATAGGTATTACTTCTTCAATGATTATGGAGATCATCATTGGTTCGTAATTTATTTATTTTTTAAATTTCGCTCTTTTATTGTTACACTAGGAAGTGCTTACAAGAGTTTCCGTAAGATTTTACAGCCGTTTGATTATCACGGCAATGAACTTTTAAACATGCAGAAGAGAGAACAATACAATCATAAGATGCCATGCTTGCTAGATAGAGTGTGATGTATAGAGTTATGCATGTAATTAACCCGAAAAGGAAAAAGAAAATAAAGGAGAAAATGAGAATAAAAGAAAAGAAAAAGAAAGAGCGAGAGCACGAAACATTAAACGGAAAAACACATGGCGAATTTCATTCAACTAAAAATTCAAGTCATTTCAGAAGCAGCGATTGATGTCTGTCACGTTTGCGTCTGACTCGCTTCATTCGAAAGAAATGACCTAGGTGATCATTCTTATCTTTATGGAATGAATCCCAATAAAATATATCATTGTAGAAGGCCGAGCGACCTAAATCTGATTTTTCAATTCGTTCTAATCTTTTCTTTATATATCGTTTTACATAGTCTTCTAAAGAGTCTTCTTTTGTTATTTGTAGAATGTTTGTTGCTCGAGCAAAGGGACAGCGATGAACCAGTCTTAATCCGTTTCTAAACTTTCTTAACAACAATTCTTTTTGACTTTTCGGTAGGAATGGATACAGTGGAAATATCCAGGCAAAATACGGAAAACTATACGCAAAGAAGCATGTTCTTAAAACGTCTTTTGAGACAGTTTTACCACCTTCCATTCATCTTAACTTACTGAAAGTTCTTTGAATATTCTCAAGAGTTTTATCAATTGTTGGTTTTAAGGACATCCCAGGTCGAACAAGCACAGTCGTTTACGACCGTATACGGAGAAATATGATCATATACGGAGGAAAAAAACGATCGTTCATGATTCTTGTACACGGAGTCCGTATACGATCTTCGTTTTGCTCCGTATTTTACCGTTTATGGTCGTATTTCTTCGTATACAGCGATAAACGGAACGTATACAACCGTTTACGACCGTATATGGACTCCGTAAACCTCGACCTGGGATCTTATTTGTCCAGGCGAAGTCCAGATATTGAAACTCTTTAACTACTTCTAATTTCTTACCATCCATAAAAACATTGATTATTGGATTTTGCACTTGTGAGCGAAAAATCTGTGCTACTGTTTTAGATACATTAACTAATTGTTTCCATTTTTTTTAATAGTTTGCTATTTGGTTACAAATTTTAGTTCCTTTCTCTTCTAGAGACTTAATCAGTGGCTTTATTTCTCGGCATATTGGCGGAGATATGAGTATGTTGAGATCATCCGCAAATATGTGACTAGAATGAGCACCTACACATACAACTAGGTCACAATAATAGACAATAAACAGATATGAACTTAAACTAATTACTACCTTGAGGCAGACCGACATAAGTATAAAATATATCTGACTTGTTCTCTCCAAATATAACATATGCACGGCGATCATTTAACCACGATACAATTAATTTTAATAGTCCTAAAGGAATACAGAGTCCGTTGAGTTTTACGATAAGACCTTTATGTCACACTTTATCGTAGGCCTTTTGATAGTCAACATAAATTGCTAGCGTTGGAATATTTGCTGTTATATTGTTTTTGACGTCTTGATATATAGATAGAACTCTGGTAGGAAGAAGACAACCTGGACGAAATCCCGACTGTTCGATTGGAACTAAACTATTAGTTTCAGCGCATAGTCTTATTCTTTCTAGCATAATTTTCTCAAAAAGCTTGGAATGTGTTGCTAAAAGTGATATTGGTCGTGTTTGATCACAACGAGGTACTCCTGCTTTTAGTTTATTCAATGTAATTATTTTAGCTAATTTCCAAACATCTGGATATCTATATTCTTTTAACCAAGTATTAAAGCAATTTGCTAGACAATTAATATAACCTGGTGGAATTATTTTGATCATATAATTCGACACTGCATCGAATCCATATGATCTTTTTGGTTTCAACCTCGATATGTGTTTCTTTGTTTCGACATTTTCATTAAACAATGCTAGTTTATTCATCAGTTGTAAATATTCTATATCAATCTGTACTTCGTAAGGATCTGACATATCTGTATTTGGAGTTTGAAACTGTTCCGAGTAGTATCGATACAGTTTATCCTTGATTTCATTCTCGTTCGTTAGTACTGCTGTACTGGTATCTAGTTTCGAAAACGGTAATGATCTATGTTTATATATTCTCGAGAGATAAAACTAAAACGCTTGCTGCTTATTGTCATTTGTTTCTTGTATTTTTGACAGAAACTCTCATTTACTCGTCTTGTATTTTGCAATTTCAATTTTTACTTCACGTGTTTACACCCGCAGTAGCAGCCTTGTTTCTTCATTTATAATACATATTTTTCTCTCTCGATAATATTTATTTCTGACTCGTTTCACTTCTTGCAGCTTCTGAATAAGATAAGGAGGTAGAGCCAGTCGGAATTTTTCTTTTCCTTTCCATTGCGTCAGTCTGCTTTTTAAAGCCGCAAGAAAGCGCACATACTTCGTTGGTTCATAATAAATGCTTACTTGCGTTTTATATCAACGAATTTCTCAATAGAAATTAGTTTCATTTTAGATTTTTGGATTTGTTGACGACGAATCAGATGATAGTAACCCAGGTCGAACAGTACGGTCCGTACACGGACATTGACGGTTACTTTACGACTATTTTACGGGCGAAAGTTTGCCGTAATATCTGGCGCAGTAATGCGGACCGTATTATCATGAGAGTACGGAGCACAAACAACCGTAAACCATGAAAATTCAGTCCCGTTTGCGGTGCCGTATTACTGCGCCAGGTATTACGGGCAAATACGGCCTATTTACTGCCGTAAATACACCGTTTTGACATCGTTTACCATCGATAAACAGACTGTAAACGAGTCCGTTTTGATCAACCTGGGAAAGCTTATCGTGTAAAAGATGTTGATCAGTCTTAGCGTTCAAAAATATTCAAACACTTAAATAATAGTTATTCTATTGTATATGAACGATATATAAAAGAGATTCAACAAGATTGCGAAGTCAAAAACTTCCAAATATGAGTTCTTTCAGAATAAACTAACAATCAAAGTTTGTATACAAAATATATTCGATGTATTGTTTGGTTAGTATGAAAAAACAAAATAATAAAATCATTCTTAGTGCAATCTTCTTTTACTATGATTAAAATTCATTCAGAAAAATTAATTTTATATTTAAAAACTGTGTAACTTAAGAAATCCTACTAATGAGAAGATCGAAGACTTTACGACATCAATTCGATATGATTATTCACAATTTTTCTTCTACTCGAGAGGATAGTTGACCACGGCTAAGTTTGGTTAACAGAAAAGGCTACACCCATACATCAATGTTGTGAAAAATGCAATTTTCAGATCATCAAAATTTGAAAAAATTAAAAGATCAGAAATCCACTACAGAAAATATTTAGATTTCAGAAACTTTCTGAACTTTTCACAATATCGAAGAACTATAAAATTTAACCAAAAGAGGAATATAATTTAGAACGACGGCAAATGACTAGTACCAAATGTTTGATACTCTATCAGGATCCAGATCAAGTTTAAGCTACTGGAAATATATTGGCGCCTTAACCTAAGTTTTGCGACAAAGACTGAAAAATCTTGCAAAATGATTTAATGAATAGAATTTGAAAATATTCATTATTTACTACTGTTTAGTGGCGGCGCCACGGTGGGGGTTCGGAGGAACTGAGACCCCTCTGATCTTTTTGGGAATTTCCTAGTGAACTTAATTTTTTCTGATATTCGTATTTCAGAGCTTGGGGCTGAGCCCCTCGCATCTAAATTTCTGGCGCCACCGCTACTGCTGTTTCCTGTCGATTGTTAGAAAAGTTCCTTAAATGCTTCTGACAAATTCGCTATCTATTTTAAGCTATTTTTAACTACAATTAAACAGGAAATTTCATAATTTTCATCAAATTCAGACTGTGAGTGTTATTCAGATAATCACGTTTTAATAAAACCTATTTTATCTCGAAGAGTATCCTGAGGTTGTTAAAAATAGGGTAAGATCAATAATTCACACAGTAGATTGGAGTACTTGTGCTAAAGTTAAGGAAACTTTTTCAAATTTAATGAAGAGGAGAAACGAACAAGGTGTTAGCGCTTCGCTGAAGAAAAGCGATAACTTCTCAGAATTACAATTCATCCATTGATTAGAACATTGTCATATTTCGTTACTCGTCTGAACTAGTTTCAATAAAAAAAATCTGTCAAATATTTCATCGAAGTTTTTAGTGTTATCTTTTTTATTATCATAATTATTAAAACTTGTTTTCCTCGCCAATAAAATTGTTTTTTCTCTCATATAAAGAATGTCTGATAAACACACACACACACACAGAGATAAATGTACACATGTATACTATGTACACATAAACTAATAAGAAACAAAAAGAAATCTTCACCGTATGCTTTCATTACGCGCATAGACGAAATTCATTGTATTCCGTTTTAGTTTTTTTTTGTTATTTCTCAAAAAATGAACATAAATTTTTCTTTTTCATTTGTTGCTCCACAAGAAAAAGAAAAAAAAGGTGTGCGCCAAATCTGGGGATTCATCTCCCAAACGGAATACAAAGATACAGAATGAAATGAATAGTACAGCGCGCTATACAATGTTGAAAGACGATTAACAAAGAAATAACTTTTTTTCTCGAATTTTCTTGCACATATACAAAAAAATTCAAATTGTGTAAAAAGAAAAGAAAAAAAAAGAAAAACACTTTTTGTGTGTACAAAATATGCACCAATAAGTATTTCATGCACATATCTCAACACACATCTTCTACAATGAAACCTATTATTCAGAAACGCAGAAGGGAGAAAAAGGATCAGTAACTTTTCAAACTATGCATCATTTAGTGTAGACAAAAAAAAAAGAGAATGAAAAGAAACGCATTGTGATCACCGGGTTGTAATCTCAGATAAGTTTTAAAAAAGGGAAACAAAAGGAACGATTATTCAATTAGTTTTTTTTCGTCTTCTAACTGCTTGTTATTCTTCTTCATCTTCTTCTACGACTGGATCATCGTTACTGAAGACATTTATTGTTGGTACAAGGTGTGTTGTTGTTGCTATTGTTAACGATGGTGGTGGTGGTGGTGGTGTGAGAGATACCGACGGTTCAGTTTTAGTTGGACGTATAACAATATAATAAAGTAAATCTGATAATGAAAGTACACCAATAACATGTTCATCATTATCGACAACGACGAGACGATGTACTTCAGCTTTAATAATACGCTCCATACATGCTGCTAATGTTTCATTCTTATAGCATTTTGCTACAGTTTCAAGACGTTCTTTACGAAAAGATAATGCTTCTTTTATTGTCATATTTAAATTTGTATAAGTTTTATCAGCTGCTAAACCCTAAATTGAAAAAGAATATTAGAGCGAGTCAAAAATTTCAATATTTTACTTACAATGACATCAAATTTTGAATAAATATTCACTAACTTTCTTTGACTGTCAACAACAGGTAATGCGGATATACGATATTTAACAAATTGATTAAGTGCTTCAATTACTGTTGTATTTTCATCAATCTATTTTCAATTAAATACAAGACATATATTTATTTATATTATGAACATCCCAGCGAGATAATTAGATGTTTAAACTTTAGAATATCATCCTTGTGATCTTCTAATGTCAGATGAACCCACACCCTCAAAACGTAGTAGTCTGCCAAATCTGACACTAAACAATTTTATTTAACAAAGAACTTTTGTGTCTTTTAAGATATTATTACAAGATCATAGCAGATATTTTGTGGCTTTTTGAATCTTCAATAACATTTTACTGCATTTCAGTGTAAGATTTCTGTGACTATATAATCTTGTAAAATATGATCGAAATAACGTTTTCAAAGTATCGAGGTGGAAATTTCAATTCAGTCTTCTCAACTCTCTACAGATACGACAATGATGTTAGCAACGAGTTACGAGGCAGATATTTTTTTATCTAAGATTCCAGAACGCAGATGAACTATTTCTTCATTGAGTTTCTAGATGATTAACTAAAAGAATGTCGTAGACTTGTAAGTCGATATACTCAGGACAAAAATATAATTCCACTGAGATTAACTACATCGTGTTTCACAATTCTAACCCATAGCAATTATGCTTATAGAATTTTTGTATAATGCCATCTACTTATCCAATGTAAGTACAATCAAGCGAGAAACAAAGAAATATTTAAACTTACAATATGCATGTCATGGTATGTTCCAAGATTTAATTCTTCCAATGTTTTAGACACATATGAAGGTTGTGGCCAATCATAGATCTAATGGCAATAAAAAACAAAGAAGAAATATGAAATTTACTTTAAAATATTTTTATGTATTAATAGTGTTTCATTTTCATGAAACTTCGTATATCTTAAAAACGAAGTTATTTTTCGTCAATACTTACATATAAATAGAAAAATCGTAATATACGTTTATGTGTTAAAATAAATATAACATTATGAGATATTGGATCAACAATAGGTAAACGATGTACATGATTTTCTATTAAAATACGAACAGCTTCAAATAAACTAGAAAAATAAAATAAAAGATTCTGTTGTTTACGTTCTATGCTTTGTTAAATGATTACCTGTCGGTGGGCTTTATAGATAATAATGGTTTTTCATATTCTCGTAAAACTTCTCTCCATGTTTCAATTCGATGTTCTTCAAGTTCTTCAATTTTAGCATTCGGCTCTTTATAATATTTTTGTAATATAAGAATAAAATCGGTAATTGTTAACATTGCAGTAAATCTTTGTCGTTTCGAATCCCAAATCGGAGCAGCTCGTACACCATTATGAACAAGAGCATAGAATGCTTTTTTTACTGCTAATTGTGTATCAAATACAACAAGTTTAGAACTTTTTGGCATTATATCATAGCAGCTATGAGTTTTCATAAAATGTGTATAAATTTCATCATCGCTTACTAAAGAAAATAATAATTATTATTAATCAATTAATTAGTATTATTTAGTAATTTAAATGTCTTACTAAATGTATCATCGACATCTTGTGTTGGGGAACACGACTAAAATATATTAAAAAACAATTTTCTTTTTTTGAAGAATTCAATTAATATGAATACGAACTGTTGGACGAATACAATATACGGATGGTTGATCTGATGAACTACTTTTTGTAATTATGGTTTGACCGGAAAGTGTTTTACTAATACGAGTTGAACCACTTATATGATTTGGACTTTGAGCACCTAAATGCACACACACATATATTTATAAATACATAAAGTCAATGGAAAATAATTCTAATATTTGACTTTACCGCTTCGTTTTGGATCTTGAAAGAGTGCCTATAATAATCGGAGAAATTAAATTTATCAATAAAATATATAAGTTAAAGCTGATAAACTATACGCATTACTCAAAGCAGGCAGGCAAGCAGGCAAGCAAGCAAGCAAACACGAAAAGAAACTTTTTCTTGTTCTTCACTTCAGAACATATTCTCCCTTCTCTCAACAAATTTTATGTCATGTTGGGCCTGCGCCAATATTTAACGAGTATTGAATCCTACGCTACGACAACGACAGAACAATGAATGGAGAGAGAAAGTGTGTGTGTGTGTGTGAAAGAAGAAGAGAAAAGAAACGAGTCTCGTGCCAAAAGATAAAATACGATAAACATTATAGCCCCCATATAACAAGTGACATACCATTAATTGGCTTGTTCCTTCACCAGTCGTCCCTTGTTTATTTTGCTGCTGAAGACGGCCAAGTGCTGCTTGTATTCGTAGATTATCGTTACCTTTTGTCATACGTTTATGATACGAAATTGAAAAACCAGTTGGTGCTGATGACATTGATGCATAATATTGTGAATCGGATGTCGGTAATGAGAGAGCATTTGGACCAGCACTAATATTTTTTCCACTTCCACTACTTGTTCTACTTCCACCTCGAATTGTGTTTGAACTTCTAGCACTAGTTATTCTATCATCTTTATTATTTAGACGATCATTATCTGACAGTGAACCGGTAGATGTAGTGCGATCATCGAGTTCATAATCGTCATCTTCATAATTATTTGATCGTTGATAATTTGCTGTTAATAAATTATTATTTATATTTTGTTGTTTTTTATAACTATCCATGTTTGTACGAGTATCAATTCCTTTTGTCGATGCTGTTAATAGTGCGGCTAAGGGTTTTTTTGTTTTTTTTGGAAAAAATCTTGAAAAAAGCGATTTGTCGGGTACAGATTGTGGGTCAGATTTTGAACGTGAGCGTACACGACCAATAAGAAATTGTTTTGCTGTTGTTGATGCTGAATTTGTAGTTGTAGTTGGTGCCTTTGGAGGTGGTAAAGCTAATGTAGCAACAGGCATAACAGCACTTGCATGTTGAGATAATGTTGCAACAACATTTGAATGTTCACAAATATCATTTTTACCGTTCGTTCCACCACTTGGACCAGATGTATTATTTGTTGGATGTGAAAGTACAACAACTGAATTAGCTGAGATTGTAGCAGTCTTTTTATCGTTTGCATTACTACGTGATAAAAATACGGCTTGAAAACGATTTCGTTTCGATGATCCATCGGAATTGGGTTTATTTGGTGAAATTGATCGATCCAAATTAATTTGGTCTATACCAACGGTCGCATTGGCTTCATTCTAAATGACGTGTGCGTGTGATGTTTGTTTGTTTGTTCGATTTTAGTTTTCAAAATCTTTCATCCTTTTTTACTCATTTCTATTTCTTACTATTTTTAACTTACCATGGGTTGAATATAATTATTAAGATCCATTTCGTGATGCATATCATGGTCATGTTCGTGATCATGCTCATGCACCGTATCGAGTAAAACGCTTGATCGTGTCGGATAGTCACTTGTTGTCATGGTTTATATTTATCAAGACAAAGAAAGTGAATACACACCGAGTAATAACGATGATGTCGATAGGAAAATGTATTCCTACTCTCTTTTTTTTCTTTAAAAAAAAATAAAGTTGTAATTACATTTATATATCTATGTAGCAACCGTACTTTCAATACTCTCGTCTATGAATGCGGCGAGAAAAGAAACAGAAAAAAAGAGAAATGACTGACTGAATGAATGATGATGAAGAATATGACGCATTCATGTACACATTTTCTTTTCTCTTCTTTCGTTTTTCTCGAATGATAGAAAGAAAGAAAAAATGTACATCATTTACATTCGCATATTTTAATAAAAGGATACTCGTTGTATGTATGTTTCATCCTGTTGCTTTTAAGTGTAAATACGGAGTAAAGATGGACGGACGAACAGAAAGAACGAGCGAAGCCTACGCTAAGCGTTTTTCGTTTTTTGTCACGCAGCCAACTCAAATGTTCAAAGTGAGAGAATACACATGAGGTCAACAGTATCTTAAGAAAGACAATCGGTGTGTTGTTATTCTTCTTCTTCTTCTCTCTCTCTCTCTCTCTCTCTACTAGGATTGCTATTTGAATAAATCCTAACTGAAGAAAAAAAACCAGAGAAGGAGAGCGAGAAAAAGAGTAGTGCAATACGTCACCCCAGTTTCTGGATAAAAAAGAGCAAAACAATATATATATACTGAAATACGAAACCTTCCAGACATATTCCATTCTTTTCGGTTCTTTTCGTTTTGCTATTTCTCGTAGATATAAACATGCCAATCAGTAGGCTTCCACATCTATTAGCGGAATGAACAGAACACTTTTTTTCTATTCTTATTTCTTTTTTTTTCTTATTTTTTTGATTCATAAAGCAAGTCACGAGTAGATCCAAGGTTTTTTTCTCGAACGTCATCTATTACACATTCAGACGATGGATAAAATGTGTGATGGGAAAAAAACGGCTGTTGTTCTTTCGCGTTATATTATTTATATATATATATATATATGCTCGCACATACATCTATTTATACATTCTGTTTTTTTTTCCTTTATAATGACATATATATATATATATATATATATTAGTTGCTTTACCCATAGTATTGCCTTGTTTCTTCTATCGGCTATATAATCGATGACAAAGAAAAAAAAGCTCCTTGCGTCTTTACTGCTCTAACTTTCCGGCCGTTACTTGTATTCTGAGTAATAAAAACAGCGCAAAAGAGAAGAATGGGAGAGAGAGAAAGAAATATTATCGGCGAAGAAAATGATAGAAAAGCAATTCAACATAAAAAAAAGATGGATACAATCCACCAGAGTCACACGCATCTTATCTAAATGACAAAATGTCATACATGCAATGAAAGAAAGTTTTCGAAATACCCATCAGGATCAATCAATGGCACCTGTTGTTTATAGGATAGTGACGACTTAGATAATAAAAGCAAATGATATTTAGCGAATTCGGTAACAGAAGTCAGCAGTTCAAAAGTAAGAAATAAAAAATATTTAACAGGGTAAATACAGTCAACAATGCATAGGAAAAGGTACTTGGAAAATGATTATTTAAACGTGATAAACTCATTTATTTACATTATCATTTTTTCCCAATGAATCTGAGTCATCCATGTGTATGACGTCAATGCTTCGTTAAAAATTCTACTACTAATAGCATGCACATACTTCCGCACATAAAAAATCATCCAGTCGATGCCTATCGCATAGCTATAATTTTGAAAGGGAATTTCTTTGTTTTTTCTGATTTTTAAATATCTAACAAAAAATAAAGTTTAATTAATATTATTTATTTTTATTTTGTACTTACAAGAATATAAATCATTAAAAGAATAGAAGAATTACGAAGTATGCATCCATTCATTATTTAATGATGATCGAATTTCTTTTATTTTTTTAACATCTATAGACAAAGTGTAAAACGAGCTTTTCCATCGAAATAGCACAAATCGAAACGTAGTTTGAGATCTTATTACTTTTTGATGAAAAGAAAATTGCAACGATAACTTCTGACCGAACAATTATGTTTAATTTTCCATGCATTTGAAACGGTAATGCATGTAACACGGTGAGTTTTTCAAGTAAAAAGGAGAAAGGAAAATAAATGTAATTTCTCTTCATCCTTCTGGCATTCATCGAATCAGTAAATGTATTTATTTTCTAAGCACTCAACTATTTTTGTCGTTATTAAAATTAATTGGACAATTCTTAATATAAAAATATATAATTTAGAATTAATATTTCTATTGAAATGCAGTTTAGATTATTTTTTCCGTCGTCTTACCATACATTAAAACCATATCTAAACTGCTTAGTTTAGTTTATTTTAGATAGGTTGAATATTTTTCTTTCGTTTTGATTAAAAGAAAAACATTGCAAGACTCGATGAAGTGAATTATAACACCCAGAGCTTGGAAAAACAAAAACAATTTCGTTTCAACGATGAAGGTTACATAAAAATGGGTGTCTTAGGAATTTATCGATGAAGACAATTATTTCTAACAAATTTTTTGATGCTTATTACATCATTTGAAATGCTATTTTTTTCTTATTTCTCATGGAGTTTGTTTTTCTTTAGGATTTTCAAAATATCTTTCCAGTGCTTCTTCGTGTTTGCAACATTTCTACGTTGCAAGACATCTTAGACTGAACAAGTACTAAAATCTACAATTTACTTTATTTTTCTTTCTTGAAATATTTTACTGTAAAGAATTAAATGGCAATGACATGAACAAGTTTTTATTCAAGTGTTTCGAGATTTTTCGATTCATATAATGAAAAATCTATTTGATGGTACTACTTCTACCCATAGTGACCACGATAGAATTTGCTTTGAAAAAGCTGTCACTTATGTAGAGCGTCCGACTATAAATTTTTATAAAATGTCACGATTTTATCAATAATCTCAAGGCGAGATATATTCACAGTAAAAAAGTTTTAATGCATACTAAGACATTCGATAGTCCACAGATGTGCTTCTAAATATTAAAAAAAACTAAATTATAGTCAATATAAGCTTGCTCTTTACACTAATTAATTTTTTATTAATTGCTTTTCACTACATCACGTAATAGTAGCGTCGATATGTATGAGTAAAAATTTGATAAAAGCTCAAAAGAAAAACTTTTAAAACATTATCAGAGAAAAACATTGATTTTATCTTCGTATAAACTTATTCATTTTATTCCAAATGATAGTAATCTATATACTTTCTTCTATCATAGAATCTATTTCGTGTGAAAAACAAAAACTCGTCGACAATAGGAATCTCGTATGAAAGAACAGAGTTCTAAAGATAATAGAAGATTTTTATTCTCTTCACGTAAATAATAAACCAATCGACAATATTATCAATATGTTTATTGAAAAAGTAACTAATTTAATAGTTTTTAAGTAGTAAATCGATGACGACTCAAAAACAAAAATGATTCTAGAAGATTTCAGATCGATTATGAGAAATCTACACTTTAGGAAATGTATATTAACATAAGGGCCATTCCACCAGAAGTCGCCAGGTTCATCCGGCGACCACACCCAAATTTCATGCAACTTTCAGCGTTTGTAGAAAATTTTTCGCTGATCGTTTTGATAATAGACTCTTTTTTCGCGAAGATAGAGGTCAAATACAAAAAATGTACTTTTTCAACAAGACAAAAGAAAAACTTGTATTTTTTGTGAAATAGTGATCAGAGTCCCCCCTTTTTTACACGAATTTTAAAACCAATCACGTATTCAGATTCCTCGTGAAAACCTACATAAGAATCCATAGAAAGTAGAAAAATTTTCAGAAATTTGATACGATTCACTAAGACCAAGATAATTCACCAGAAAACAATAATGTTTGAAAATTTGCTCAACAAGCTGCGATGAATCAGAATAGTGGCATTACCAGTTCGATACAGAATATTTTCTTCTACAAGATGCACTATCTATTTTAGCTTCCACTTTAAATTTAGTTAGCAGCAAGTGCCCACAATGCTTTAGATTGTAACTATTCAGAAAAATTTTCATGAATTTCTTGATAAAATCTGACCACTTGATCCAATCACTATTTCCGATTTTCAGCACTTGTAGAATTTTTTATGCTGATCATTTTCATAATAAATTACCTAATGTTCAATTTTACTTTCATTGCGATATGGGTCAAATAATATCAATCACTATTGCCTTCCTTTAAATTTTCCATAAAAAAACGATACCTCTTTCTCGAAACAAAAGTGGTAGCGTAATACTATTTATGTAAATTCAAAGGCTATTTATATATGCTGATTGCGCATAAAGAACTATGCCAGAATTTCTGTGAAATTTATAAATTTTGTCACATATTCTTATGATGTCTGTCTGATTATACGGATACACAGGTAAAAGAGAAATGATGAAAAAGAATGTCGAATTAAATCGAAAAGTAAACAATCCAAAATAAGAATGTCATTAATTCGATAGTCACAATTTGCTCTACAATATTCATTAATCAGTTATACCCGCACATTTTATTTCAAAGGCAATAGTTGTTGAAAATATCTATAAGCGATTGTTTATAGTCTGGACTTGGATAGATAGATAGGTATAGCTTGTTTCATTAAGGCTTCTTTGAAAATTGAATTTATTAGTCATAGCCTCACTTTGAAGCGAAAGTTGATTTGATTGGATTAGATATCAATCGATAAGTGAATTGTTTCGTCCATAATGGAGTTCATTCATGTCAGTGAAAATTTCGGATTCATCAACAAAAAACATGATTCATAATCATCTATTCTGATCTGTCTTTCCCACATTTTTCACCTCTTTTTTTTCCTGCTATTAAGGATCTCTATTAATTATGCCTCATAACACTGATTTATAGATGTTTTCAACAACTATTGCCTTTAAAATGAAATGAAATGTGCGAATATAAGTGCCCAGGTCGATCTGTCCGGTTACCGGATACTGTATGAACCGGTCAGAAACATGCGGAAAAATCGCCATGTTCCGGAGGAAAACATGGGAAGTCGGTGAAACGTCGAATCAGTATTCTGGTCGGAAAATTTTCGGAGTTTTTCCTGATGATTTACTGTCAGTTCCTGCTAGAAAGCACTGGAAGATGACCGGAATCCACCGGAAGCAAATCCCGGAATTTACGACCTAAATACTGCTTCCACCTTCCAGCGATTTCCCGTGTTTTCCGGTCGTTCCCGGCCGTACCGCCACGACCTGGGTGATTAATGAATATTATAGAGCAAATTGTGGCTATCGAATTAATGACATTCTTATTTTGGATTGTTTACTTTTCGATTTAATTCGACATTCTTTTTTATCATTTCTCTCTTACCTGTGTATCCCGTATAATTAGACAGACATCATAAGAATATGTGACAAAATTTATAAATTTCATAGAAATTCTGGCATAGTTCTTTATGCACAATCAGCATATATAAGCAGCCTTTAAATTTACATAAATAGCATTACGTTATCACTTTTGTTTCGAGTGCGTTAACACGACAACTTTTGAAAGCCTCATCCAATTTTCATGAAATTTTGTACACAGAATGATCTCATCAATATCTCAGTCGAGCTCGAAGATGAGAGGGATCCGTCAAGAAATGGTCGAGTTATCGAAAAATTGTCATTATTGACGAGACCATCACTGAGGGGGGGGG
>OENM01000481.1:0-63164 GCA_900239745.1 Rotaria magnacalcarata | reverse complement strand
CAAACATTATTGTTTTCTGGTGAATTATCTTGGTCTTAGTGAATCGTATCAAATTTCTGAAAATTTTTCTACTTTCTATGGATTCTTATGTAGGTTTTCACGAGGAATCTGAATACGTGATTGGTTTTAAAATTCGTGTAAAAAAGGGGGGACTCTGATCACTATTTCACAAAAAATACAAGTTTTTCTTTTGTCTTGTTGAAAAAGTACATTTTTTGTATTTGACCTCTATCTTCGCGAAAAAAGAGTCTATTATCAAAACGATCAGCGAAAAATTTTCTACAAACGCTGAAAGTTGCATGAAATTTGGGTGTGGTCGCCGGATGAACCTGGCGACTTCTGGTGGAATGACCCTTATAGTCATTTGTCTCCTGCTTTCTAGCAAGAGATTCCAGGTATATCCAGTTGTCTATTTACGACACAAGCTCAGCGTATTGTTTTTCATTTTTTTGTTTTTTTTCCAAGTATTTAGATTTCTAGCCTATTACGACACCGTGTGAAATTAAAAGCTATTTCCATAATACAATATTAAATAGAAATGAATGCGGTCTGTGTAAGAACGGCTATTTTGTAGTTTTTCTTTGAATAAAGATAAATATGTTGCTGAAGTAAACTAGAAATTATTTTTTAGAAAGAAGATGATCAATTACTCTTTTCCATAGGATTCATAGGTAATTTAATTATTTTAAATACCATCAATCAGTTCAATAAAAATAAGACATGAATTATTCTACTTGAATTAATTTTTTAGCGTGAGAAATTGTGTTGCTCTATCTGCGTTGCATAAAATAATTAAAAAAGACTTTCCTGGTAATTTCATTTATGTGTTGAGCAAGACAGAACAATATGATGTATTATCATGGGTTAGTCAGATATCATTTTCGATACAGCTGATTTTTACTTTTCAAATCTATACAGATGCAAGAGAGAATTTAGTATTACAAGCAACTCAAGATACGGTTCATATTGAAACATCTTGACTTCGTGAGGTTCACATTGAACCTATAATCTATACTACAGAAAGTTTCTTTATTCTTAATGTTTTATTTACAATATGATAGGAATATGTAAATTAACTGGTATAATTTCTTTTCAGTTGAAAGTCATAAATTTTAGAAGAAAAATATTCTCTAAAAAAATTCACGATAATAAAATCAATTTTGTTTGTTGTTCATTTCAATGCGTGAATGAGATCGTCAACAAGCTCTATTTGTAATTAAAATATCCATAAGGTGTACGCTGGTGTAAATTTCTAACACAAAATATCTATTCAACGAGAATTATTCATGTCATTTGAACTTTCCAATCATTGTTTAAACAGTTGACTTGTTAAAGCATCCACTGAAAGAGTGTTGTTTGTCACCTTTTTTCTTAACAATTGCCTCTATATGCCTACACAATATTTTTTTAACCTTTATATTCACAGCGAAACTAACATAGAAAATACTGTTTACTCAGAATGACTTTTATTTCCTATTGGATCATGTATCTTAGAAAGGTTTTGACTTGAAATAGATTTATAAGGAACATTTTAACAAGAAGATGCTTAAATAATATTGGAAAGATAAAAATAGGATTCTATAATATTATTGTCAATAACGTGTAAATTGATCACTGAATAGACCTGAGGATATTCACTTGAACAGTAGAGCTAATGGAATGTAATCGTTCGCTTAAAATAGAATTAAAAAAGATATTAAATTGTGAGTCATGCATAATTAAACTGATAAAGTGAGAAGGAAGTTCTTTGAAGATGTGAATATTGATAGAAATATACTTTGTTTTTATTATAGGTGATGACATGAAAAATTAAACACTGAGCTAATTAGAAAATTTAATGAGCACGAAAATCATGCTGATAATCGGTGATATTAAGTAACTTCATAGTATCATCAACTATTAAGGTAAAAATTAAATGAATATTCATCGAATCGTAACATTTAAATATCACTGCTACGATTAAAGTATGCATAATATGAAGACTCTCAGTTTTAGGTTCTTTTCGTTGAAATCTTCGCTAGATAGCGATGTTCATTTTTTTTTATAAACGAAAGGATTTTTCTAATATACCTTATTTGATGATCGAATGTTCGAATCATAAACTGCTTGAAATGGCATGGATAACATATCTTTAGGCATGAACATCCAAAACAGGTCTCAACATAGTCGTGTTCAACATTTTGTCTATAGTTATGCAACACAATCAATCCATTATTTATACCTTATTATATATATATATATATTCTTTTGCCTGATGAAATATCTAGAGAATTTTCTATTCGAACAAGTGGATAGATATCGCAAATAAAGCAAGCAATTGAATAATATTGAAAGATTGAGAAAAAATATCTTATATTATTGTCGCCACAAAAACCTCAATAACTGTGTGGATTGCATGGATCATTTCATTAATTACACTCGACAATTATGTAAAAAGATAAACACATTCTACCTATCGGTCAAATAGCTATCGTATATACTTAGTGTATGGATTTATGCATTTTTAGGTTTCTATTGAGTCATACTATATTGATTTAAAAAACAAGATGAATATTCTATATTTCAATACGATTATCTCGTTATGGATAGTTTTGAGTTGTAGGTGGTGTATTTTTTTAAATGAATAAAATTAATACAAGTTATCATTACTATCTCTATCACTTTTTGTATTCAATTTTCCTTCTATACGGCTTAATACGCCTACCTAAACTAATTGAATCGTACCATTTTCTAATATAAAATATTATTCAGTCGTTTAGGTTTTTGTCCTCTTTGAAAAATTATAAATAGAATACGAATGATGAATTTTCTTTGATCATTTACGTAAATGATCAAATTTATTGAACTATATATTGCATACAATCAATGGCTAATAAGTCTCTATCTATTTCTGGCTAAAACCTATAGATGACATACCCTAAGGCGTAATAAAAATCTTTATGTAGAGTTAACATAAAGTTACACACAGATTTTATTTTAAAAATACATTACGACGATTGAATAAAAGAAAATGGAATACGATTTCTAAATAGAACAATACTCTATGATTATTAAAATATTATTAAAGAAGACTTTCTTGAATTTGAATGCAAAACTAGAATTAGAGACAATCAGCTGAAGACGAATTTCCTCACCAAGGTCATACCTATTTCTAGGTTAATCATAGTCACAATTCAGTCAAGTCAAATCCTATTATATCTAATCTCTTCGAAGCAAAATAAGTATTTAATTGGTCGATTCAGTGATCTATTTAAAATTTCTTGTTGTTTAGGGTTAAAAACTAAAACTATCATCGAAATCTTAGTTACATTGAAAACCAGAACTGCTGAAACTTATTCATTCTAATAAAAAATATTGTGCTAAAAAACAACGTGTTAATTAACTTCAAATTGTATAATTTCTAAGTTATTTTCTATAAGTTGACAACATTTAGCTGTTTGTTTCTATTTTTGTGTAATTGCAGTATGTTTTATTTTGCGAAAATATACAAAGTTATTTATAATTTAACTGAGAAAGATGTCCTTTACGTGACTAAAATTGATCCTTGAAAACATTTCCGGAGTTTTTCCGGATTCTGAAAAATAAAAATTCCGGACGCTCGACTTTTACATCTGGCATCTCTGATCTGATTCATTATTGACAGCTTTGCTATTTTCTGCGTATATAGTGTCTAATGTTACATGAAAAATAACAAATAATTTATTACTAATAAAAATACTATGGAACTACTTTTACTATTTAACCTTGTTTTATTCATTGAATTTTTTCTTCATTATCTTTTCTTTCAAGTATATATAAAAATACAACTATTTTCTTTTTTCTTTTTTTTTGATGAAATATCAATAAAAACGATAAAACAATGAGATTATGAGTATTTCTAGTGCTCCAGATCATGGGTGATGATTCGTTGAAATGATAATCAGCAGAAAAAAACGTTTAAAATGTAACGATCCATTTTATTTACCTCATAAATTGTTTCCAGATCTTGTTTATCAGGTATGGAAAACCGTCGTTTTGAATCGCTGGTTGTCAAATGCAATATACTGACTGGCTCAAATACAGTATGCCGCCTATCACACGTCATTGTGAGGTCACTTGATAACAGTTTTTAGTTAAATATTTGATAAATAAACTGAATTGTAACTAGCTATTTCATCGACATTAAATGTATTTATAATAAAAAATTCCTAGTTTTAATGTATGCGTCGCTCTGAAGTAACTGCAAATTTCATGTCGTCTCTCTCTGTCTATCGTTTTCGTTCCCTTTATACCTCAACGCTATTACTCGTTGTAACATCGAAAAAGTAAAAGAGAGTTTGCCTGAGGGCGTCATTGTCATTGCCGGTGTCTTTCTTTTTTTTTATTTCTATCTCAAAAAGAAAAAGAATGCAAACGCCAAGAATAAAAAACAAGAGAATTATGTTTGCCCGTGACAACAACATATATATATAAGTATATTAATGATGACGCAGGCTGTCTGCGCATAATGCACACACAGATTTTTTCAAGATGACATATTTTTTTATTTTTCTGCATCGAACATTTGTGTTAAAAATACTTTTCATTTAATTAATTATTTTCCATGTTGTTTGTTCTATCTTTCGACATCATAATCAATATTCTTAGGTTAATCTTGACTGAAAACGATAATCTTATTGAATTGAAACACGACGAAAAATTATAGTCTGTTGTTAGTACTACCATTTATCTCTACATATAACTGTATGGTGTATACAAAAATACTATAAATTCTCGACAAATTACCAAATGAAATTTTCCAATTATATACGATTAATTATTAGTGAGAACAAGAATGACATCCTGAATCTTAAGATAATGACTTGTTCTTGTTTTTTTCTTTTCTACAAGCATCAACCAGCATACTAGTCTTAGTCGACTACCGTCGCTCTCTCTCTCTCTCTGTCTTCAATGTCAATAATCATCATAAACACAATGAATCGTTAAAGAAAATCAATTAAAGAAGATTGAATTTGAATAACATATTTTCAAAGAAATAAGTCAGCGATTTGTTTTCTTCCTTTCTTTTCTTTTTCTTCTTCAATTCTCAATATTGACAATTAATTTCAAACACAGCGGTATTGACAATATGCAAATACGATAGCAAAGCAAGCAAGCAAGTAAAAAAACATGCTGATATAAAAATTAATGTACTTACTTCTTTAATTGGGCGAAGTTCAGCATCGTTATTGGATATATCAATATGGTTTTTATCGGGCACACTATAACGTCGTGTACGTCGAGCAAAACTGAATATCCCATGATTATGTTGGTTGTTATTTGTCAAACTTTGACGTTTCCGTGATGATATAGTGAATACAGAAATGATCTGTTTTCGTATACTTTCAGGATCTAATGAGTGTCGTCGCATGATAATTAATTTTTACTTCTTTTCGTCTTTTGTTACATATTTCATTTGAACATTTATCTACTGTATTACAATACATAGATAAAAAGAAAGAACGCGATTAGATTTGAAAACAAATCTACTGATGAATAATAAGAGAGAAAAAATAGTATTGAGATCTATCAAATCTTTGAAATAGATACCAATAATATTCTCAAATCGATTAATTCTTTTTCTTCTTCTTTTTTTGAAACAAGACAATGTCTGAAAGGAAATAGATTTATCTACAGAATTCTCTTCTGCTCATGTCAATGTTTGCTTTCCTATGAAGAATATTTGTCTATGTAAGTGTGAGATGCTCTCTATTGCAAAAGCAACATCATAAGAACAAGAAAAAGGCAGAGAGAAGTCATCAAAATTGATTTTTTTTGCTTCTTTGCTTCACATCACGATCAACGACAAGAATAGTAAAAATAAAAACGTTGTATCGGTTTTTCTTTTTGTAACTATAAGGAAAACTAGCGCTTGCTATTTTTAGCATATGGATAATTAATAAATGACGACGTTTAGAAATATATATATATATGTCAATATATGTAGGTCGATAATACGCGATATTAATATATAACAATAGAAGACAGAAAAGAGTTGCTTAAAAAGATTGCGATATTTCACATAGTCTAGAACTACCATCAGATCATCAAATGTCTAGAAAACGAAAGAAAAAAAGAAAAAGTATTCGTACCATAGAATTGTGTGCTGACTGCCTGCACAGAAAGGCAAATTTTACATAGTTTTATACGCCTTTTAATTTTTAATACGCAAAAGAAAAATGTAGCAGTACTTTTCACTCAATAAACTCTGTTTTCTATTATTTCTTTTTATATCGATAAGTATTGACATTAGCTCACAAATCGGAATTACTTTCGGTTTAATCGCATTTCAAGTTTCTGTTTTTTTAAGAAAGAAAAATGAGTAGAAAATTACACCTCGCTTCAAGGTATCTTCTATTTGTAACGAAAGAAAAGCACCAATATTTACTTTTGTGTTTAAGTAAATTGAAACATATTGATTCGTATCTAATCTATTTTTACCTTTTTCTGTTTGTTGTTGTTTATTTACTATTATAAGTAAAAATATCAACGCATAAAATTTGCCATGAAGAATTCAAACGAACGAACGAAATACTCCGAATTTGTGACAAGTATCAACTTAAGACAAATTTCTATTTGACATGAGTAAATAATGTCACAGCCAAAATTGATATTAACAAAAAAGAAGAGGAAAAAATTATTATCAAAAAGTCGTCGAATTCTTCGTCCGTAAAATGATTTGTTTTCTAGTCAGTGATGTAAGTGAGATGGTTCACTGACACGATTAAACTTATACTTACAATAACGCCAAATGCTATCTCCGACATCTGATAAAAGAATATTTATTAATAAAAAAAATCGTTTTTTATTTTACACAATCAGTTACTTAATGAAATGATCTTTCACTAAATTACCGTTTATAAATTTGCATTTGTATCAAACGTTCAATTTATTGAAACGTTTCCCTATTTACAGATCACTAAGTTTAGAAATCATGCGATCGCAACTTCCGTTTTTGTCCTTATTACATTATATTTGTTCGACAAATTAAGCCAATACAATACGTCCGCCTAATTCACATATTAAGTTATTCTGAGAAAATACCCGTACCCGTTGCTGTTCTTTTTTCTTTTTTAATATGCAACTTTATTGTCCCATTTTGGGTTGACAAAAGTGAACATTCTTCTTACGTCTACATAAGGATAAAGCTAGTCTACCATGGTAAAAAGGAGAGGAGAGGAAAAGAGAGAGAAATGAAAAAGTATAAGAAGAACGAATGAGGAAACATAGAAAGAGAATAGAGGGCAAATAGCCATAAACATGGAGGAAGTTAGTTAAGAAAAATACAATACAAGTAATAAATAGTAACTCAATTTCACTCATACAAGTTATCATTTTTCTATACATTTCACGCATTTTTTTAGGATGTAAGATATAATATTTATATGCAAACATGTGGGTGAGAGTGAATGAGCGTTTATAGAACCCGTATTGTTCTTGCTGTATAGAAAAAAATCAGCTAGATCAATTTTGGTATGTTTTCCTCTTTCAGTTAGTCTTTTTAGAAATTTATTATTTTTTCTTAGGCCCATTGGATGGTGCCAACTTTTGTCAGAAAATACCAGTTGCTGTTCTCAACACATTTTCATCTCTATATTCGTAACATCAACAAAGCGTCGGCATGATACACTTGTATCATTTTAGGTATCGTAGAAAAATGAATAGAATTGTCAATAGTCATATAAAGACTCATATCGGTTTTCTTTTATTAATATCTTCGTTTTAACCGAAATACAGCTTTGAAAAAAAAAAGAGCAAAATAATAGTAATGAAGAATCACATAGCACATAGATTCACCAAAGAAAAAGAAAAAAGCGAAAAGAAAGAACAAACATATATAAAGAGAGAGAGAGAGAGAGAGAGAGAACAAACGTGGTAATCGTCGCATACGCATACAGACTTACCGAAAAAAAGAATATTAATTGACTTTTCTATATTAAGCAATCGTATCCGATGCTAATAAATTGCGTACAGGTTGAGACGAATTACTAGCATTCAATAAGGAAACTGGTCGTTTTCGTTTATTTCCACTTGTTGCCAATGCCGATGAACATGATGGTAATACCTGTGTTGTACTAACGGAAGAAATCTGACTCGATGCATTTGACGCTAGGGATAATATTGGGAACGAATTCGACTGAAAAAATCCAAATAAATCATCACGATCACGTTCAAGTAAAGCAGCACGAGTACGAGTTGTATGAGCAATAATAGAAGCTACTTCTTTGACTTTGTTGGGAACAATTGAACGATGATGATGTATAGGCGATGCTAAACTATTTTTATTCATTGATAATAATTCATTGTCATCCAAACATAAATGCACAGCTATACGAGTACAAGGTGTTGCTGGTGTTTCTTTTAGATTTATTTTATGTTTTTGATGAAATGTTTCATATGAAAGAAAAAAATCTTCGATACGTATTGCTTCATCTTTCGTTGAAAAATAACCGAATGTTTCACGAACAAGTGCTTCAAGATATTCATCATTGTAACTTGTTCTTAATGATAACCAATTATCTTCAATATATCTTTGATAATAATATCGACCTTGTTTACTTAAACAGAATCCTTTGTAACATTCAATACGTTCATGTAAACGTATTGAATTACCATTATTATTAGTATTATTAGTATTTGTTGAATTATTTGTTGAAAATAAATTTAATACACGTTCGATTTGAGATGGTTCTTGAATATATGACAGACCGTACGAACAACGGAGACGATCGTCACGACGTGAGCATTGTTCCCATAATTTAAATAAATTATTTAAATCGGAGTCAGAAGCATGATGAGCAACTATTGCACATATTGGCCAAAGAACAGTTGCCGATGGATCATTTAAATATATCAGTAATCGTTCGCGTGCATTGGATATAATTGTTGGATCATGGCCAATAGTACCTGTATACAATCATATATAAATTAGTTATATATACACATTCATGTCGAACTTTAAAGATAAGCATACAGAAGACGTCCTTCAAAGTTAGAGTAGAAAATAAAGGTTAGTTATTACACTCGTGAAAGGAGAAATGATAAGGATCGATTAGAAAATTCTTTTTGCTTAACAAATATGATTCAGTGTCTTATGCAGAAATATAATCAGCGATAACTTCTGATTATATTCCAAATGTTTATTTTGTGACACTTCTCGATTTATCATTTAACCAAGATCTTCATCACCCGGCGGCGGCGGTGGCAATGACGTCAAAAAACATATTTATTATCTATACAGTATAATAAATATTATTGAGAACTGACGTAAAATAAAGTTCACAATGGTCTTAGAAGTCTCTTCTGATATAATTCTAACACAAAATATTCGTAATATGAGGGAGAGAAAAAAAGTCAATTTTTAAACTACAACACGATAATTATATATTAGAAACATTAGAATCAGAGAGTGTATTGTGATATCTTTCTAATTATAGACTGGGTGTTAGGAACACAGAAAAAGTGGATACTATTAAATTTGATCGCAACCTAGTAAATCGAAGAAAATAATTACTGTTTTAAAAATACAAAGAAACTACACAAAAAATATAATACAACAAGAAAAATCAGCGTTTTCCATTTTCAGACAACAAAGAAAAAACACCAAGACATTCAAAGATTCTAATGAAATTTAGTTAATTCTTATGGACTCTGATCGATCTTAAATTTCATCTCAGAATTAAAGATTTTCTTTGATTAATTCATTTTTTTTGAAAAGAATTGAAACTTTCATTAGGATATTTACATTACTTATTGTTCAGGATTTCAAGCTGAAAATTAAAACAGAATGTGACCATTACTATTACTGGTCTTCTAAAAGTCACGTTTCAAATCTACAAAGTAACTGTTTTCTTTTGGGACAAAAAGTCTTCTTATTAAAAATAATAAAGATAGCTCGATGACATTTGAACGTCTTCGTTGGTTTCAATATTAATTCATAGAAGCATTTGCAAAAGTTGCCAGGATTCTATAGTTACTCTCGCTTTATGTGTCATGTGAAAATCTAACTGCTAATATGTCTTTTCAATTGTTTGACAACTGCATAAGTTTTTGAGTAGAATTATTTTAACTTATAGTAAAAACTACTGTTAAATTTACGTTTCATGTCATGCGTTTAATCATCAGTTTTAAAAGTATTACCTAAAATAACTAATAAGAAACATCTTAAACGACCGCGTGCAACTGATTCCAATTCATTATTAGCATTAGATGTTAAACCAAGTCTTTGGTATAAATTTTGATGAAAACAAATTACAAATTGTCGATAAAAATCAAATAATTGTTTATCATACTCCAGCAATGTTCCGATTCGTATTATATTACTTTCAATATCTTTCCAAACGAGTTCATCATCTAATTCGTTCACATAAGCATTTAAAAGTAAACGTAAGTAATCAACTAAAGATGTAAAGCCGCCCATAGCTAATGCATACATATCATTTTCTAAATTAAATCTATCGAATGTGTTTAATTCTTGTTTTATAATCGCTTGTGTTAACTGTTCTAACATATCCGAAGAATATAAAACTCGATAGGGTCCACCTGAACATATATTTAACTTAAACCAAGTCGATGTTAACGATGAAGATCTACGTTTTTTTGTTACTGGTTCATTATCAATACTTTGCTCTTCTGTTTGTAAAG
Source organism: Rotaria magnacalcarata (assembly GCA_900239745.1). Lineage (NCBI taxonomy): Eukaryota > Metazoa > Rotifera > Eurotatoria > Philodinida > Philodinidae > Rotaria > Rotaria magnacalcarata. Next base: position 52,502 of record OENM01000481.1, on the reverse strand, counting down.
ATGAATTTGTATTAATATGTATAATTTCTTGATTTTTAGTAATTAAAAATTTAGTCAACAAACAATCTGATTGACTATTGAGTATTGTTATTGGTATAATCCAATTTTCATCATTATCATTATTGTCAATTGATTGACATAAATCTAGATTTCGTTTTGTGTCACATATGAGATCACTTGTTCTGATACAGTGACATGAAATTTTTTTATCATGAGGTTTTTTATCTTGATTATGGCCACGACAAAAACTCATTTGTTTTAATTCCAAGTCATAGATTCCTACTTGAGAAAATTATTTATACGTTGAATTATGGAAAAGAAAGAGAAAAAAAATTGTTTTTCATTACCTGTCGTTTCATCATAACCGATCATTTTAACTTGTACAACAGGGTAACTTTTTTTCGTACACCAACTATGAACTAATTTTTCTAACAAAGCAAAAAAAAAATTATCTCTAGACAGCAAAACTAATGAATCTGCTTACTTATTGGTAAATTTGTTATTTCTTCAACACATGCCCAAAAATCAATTGCAGTTGCGGTACGATACGAATATCGATTTAAGAATAGTCGAATTGAATCAAGAAAATGATTTTGTCCAACAAATAAATGTAACATACGCATTAAACATGATCCTTTTGAATAAATAAAGCCTTCAAATGAAAAATCTTTTTCATCTAGATCGTCTGCTTCACTGTGAAGAATATTAATACAATAATCAAAGTAGCGTACAAATTGTGTAGAGAAAAATTCTGAGAATACATTATATTCAGGGACTATATAATCTGTTGCTAAGTATTCAAACCATTTGGCGAAACCTATTTAATATAAAAATTTCAAGTAAATAACTAAGAAAAAGTTCAAACCAAACCTTCTACAACATATACATCATTCCACCAATGAATACTGACTAAATTACCAAACCATTGATGAGCTATTTCATGTGTTACTGATTGACAAACATTTCTATATTGTACACTAACAGCATGATCTTCATTTATTAACATTTCTTCTTCCTATAATAGATAGACAAAATAAGATTTATTCTTGCATTAAAAAATAATAGCTCAACATTTTTCGTTCACAATCACTCTATTAGATTCTTATCTTACTGCTCCAAAAACAAAATGTTGTAGATATATAAACCAATACTGAGGTTAGTAATGATTTAAGTTTTTGTAGAATCTATTTTCATAGCTTCTTCATTCGTGATCAGAATACTATTGTTTGAGACGATAACTGAAAAACGTTTGAAATCATAATGTCTTTTCTTGAATAGACAATTCGTCATTCAGCAGTCATTCGTTTTTACATTAAAAAAAATATATTGTAAACTTGCGTATTTGAAAACATGAATTTTATCTTTCAAATAAAAGCACATTGTTAACACAATATAAAGAAAATAGCCAAATTCAATAGAACTTTTCAATTTATATTTGCTACAAACAATACGTTTAAGAGGAAAAAAAGCTTTTCTTTGGAATACATCAACTTTGATCATCGAATAATCTAACCTTAAACAGAATAAGTGCCCAATCTTCCATAGCTGGATAGAAAAGATCAGGCACAGCAACGAGATCAAGTTTTGACATTGGATAATCGATTTGAAACAAATCAGCATAGTAATGTAGAGCTTTATGTGCACAATTCAATGCAAATGTGGCTTCATGTTTTCTACCAGGTAATGTGTAAGCTGTAAGTTCGATAGGAGATAATCTAAATTAAAAACAATGAAAAACAAATATAGTAGTTTACGAAAAATATTAATACTACCTTACCCACTATCTTTTTTCAATCTTTCAACAGGTTCAGCTTGAATCATATCGAATTCACCAATAACAAAACATAGAAGAAATGTTGGCATTGACGGAGTTTGTTGAAAACGTATACGTTTTGTATCACTAGTTAATAAATTATCTTGTGCATAAAGTTGTGGCATGTTTGATAATGCTTGCATATGTCGTGGTATATCGAGCGTTAAATCGAATGTAGCACGTAACGATGGTTCATCAAAACATGGAAATACACGACGACAATGTGTTGGTGACATTTGTGTTATGCCATAATGTTTTTTTACAATGGATATTTCATTTGAATTATTATCATTATATGATAATATATCAACAGTTGAACGATAAAAACCAATATGATTTTGTGTTGTTACATGACCAGAAAAAGAATTGATTATTAAACGATATGGTACATCAAAAGAAAATGTTTGTTCATTCGTAAGACGTATCTCAAGAGTTTCATTTAATTCATTTACTTCAACAGTACAATCTATTTGTATTGATGATGATATTATGATTAAGGAGATAGACGATAATTCAATTAATAAATGAGATGCATCAAGTTTTATACTTGTTTGATTATGTTGTTTAACAATTAACTCTATTTTGACTGAACCACAAAATTGACCAGAATCAAGATCAGTTGTTAAATGAACATCATAGTGTTTTGGAATTACATTTTGACTGCGAGATAAACGACGAGATGACATAATCTAGTTTCTAGTTTTTTTAACTGTTTTTTTTTGTTCTTCTTCTTCTTGATGATCTACATATAAGTATAAATAGTATTAAAGTGTCAAGAAAAACTAAGTTATTTATTGTATAAATATATTTTGACTTATAGAAAACAAGAAGAAATCAATAGATAAAAAAATCAATGTTCATTTAAAGAAAATTTGGTCAAATTCTAGTATGTTTAGGTTTGATTTAAAACACGGAGTTGTTATTGCGTAGGTAATGCGAACAATAATTTATTTAATTTTTGGTATATCAACTTTCAATTTACGTGCTAAATCTTGTATGAAATCAATTTGTGATTGAGGATATGGAATGCCACCTAGTTTCTCACATTTGGCCATATGCAATCGTTCAGGATCACCAGCAACAAGAACTGGTTTACCGGATTCTAAAAAAAATTGCATTCGAAAATATATGAAGTCACAATAGAAATAATTCTTAACCTGAAGGTGGTAATGTTCGACAATAATTTATTAGTTTCTGTAAACGATCTTCAAACTCATCTTCGAATGCATTGGGATCAATAGCAATAAAACATTGTCCAAGATTAGCTTCAGTTGTACTAGTTTTCCATGAACGAATCCATGGTCCAAAATGACTACCTATTTTAGTCAATACATAATATTGTACATGTTTATATCGTTAATAGGCAATATAAATGAATGGTTTACCTGATAAAATACCGCATAATATTTCAACCATCATTGCTAAACCATAACCTTTGTAACCGGATGATTCCTCAGGACCACCTAATGCTAATAAACCTTGTATATCTTGTGGTTTTGTAACCGGAATACCTTTAAGACAAGAGAGAAAACATGTTAAAAAAAGTGACATTATCTATTGCAAACCCTCTGCATTAACACCCCATGTATTTGGAATTTCTTCACCTCGTCGTTGACTAATTTCAACTTTGCCTAATGCAACAGTTGATGTAGCCATATCAAGTACAAAGCTATCACCATTTTTAGCAGGTGCACCAAATGCTCTGTAGAACGAAAATCGAAAGTTAAAATAAAATAGTAATGTTAACTTCATTACATTGGATTAGTTCCTGCAAAGGAATAAGAAAGTAAATAATTATATAGCATCTCTCGTAAAACAAAGAATCTTACCTAATGATTGTGCTTTACTACGTGTTGGTACAACAAGTGGACTTGTGTTAGTAAACTAAAAAGATCGTTTTCTTTTGTCTATAAGTATCAATAACTTCAAATAAAATGCATACTGCCCATCCGATAAGATCTTTATCAACAGCTTTCAATGAATAATAGCCAGCAATACCAAAATGATTAGACCGACGAGCAGCAACTAATCCAATGCCAACTTTTTTTGCCTTATCCATTGCTATATTCATACAAAATTTACCCACATACGGTCCTAATAAATTCTGTCCATCAACTAATGCTGTTCCAGGTGATTCTTTAAGAATTATTGGATTTCCTATCGAAAGATTATTATTTACTAACTATTATACCATGATTTGGAGAGAGAAAAAACGAATTCAAACCATCTTTTGCTGTTGTTCCAGTTTTAACATCATTCACATACATATCAAGTCGATTAAGTCCATGACTATAGTGGCCTAATTATAATAAATCAATTGGTGAAACTGTTCTAATGTAGAATTCTCATCACGTATTAAGCGATTCAATATCGTCAAGATTGAATCAAGAAATTATTTGATATTCAAAAAGTAAAATGTCACTCTGCTTATCAAGATAAAAGTAATCATAGAAATAGCAGTGAACTCGCATGTCGCTAGTTTTTCTGTGTCATAATATTATCTTAGCTGTATCTAGAGATTTGTTTTTTGGTTATTGATTTACAGAACTATTATTTTAACCAAGCGTGAAAAAAATAAGAATTCGATTTCCAATAAAGTATTCGAATTTATGTCGATTCTTTACACTTAATTAATAACAAGTTTTGATACAAAGTATATCTTTTCTAATTTACGAACATACAATGGTTGTGTCGCCGTTCTTATATTAGAATAAAATTTGATCAAGACATTTGAAAGTCTCATAGCAATCTACGTTCTTTAAGACACTTCACGTCAGATTTTCTAGTTCTGCTCAGTGACCTCTGGTATGTATCTGACAGCTAAAGTACTTACATCGCAAAACGATTCATACTATGTTTAGTAGATTTGAAACTCTCTTGGCTATAAATAATGCACATAGAGTATCGACTCAACAACATGTTTTAGAGTTGGAAAATAAATCATTCCTCATGAGAAAACTTCATGACTAATACATCTTACGATATTCTTTTTGATAACAAAAATAATCTATCTTTACTAAATGTTCACTTAATTATAAATGTTGTATTATTTACCACGATAGTCAGCCATCGTTAAATTATCTGCCAATACTTCAGCATGTGATGGGCGCGCATCAACTTTCATCATACATCTAACAATAAATGAAAATAGTTCATCTTTTGACACAACCTTTTGCTTTGGATTAATATCAGATTCTTTGGTATTTCCATTTATGTTTGATGACTATCATTAGAAGAAAAAAAAGAAAACATTGATTATTATTTCTCATTTCTTCCCACATACCGTACTGGAATGACAAAGAAATATTTGTTGATAATTTTTATAGCATGAAGTATTAACAAATCTATTAAAATAGCCGTAATTTATTGATAACGATAACAGTAACTAAACTCACCGAAAGAAATTTTTCGATAACATCTTTTTTTTATTAATGTACAACTTTCACCTGTAAATCAAATAGAGAATCATATGATGTAAAAGCAAAAAAAAGAATGTTTTAATTTATTTATCATTCAAAGTGTGAATAAATAGCAACAAATATTGGCATTTAAAAGAAACAATATTGAACTGTAGTCAATGTTAAATAAATATAAAAAGCAAAAGGAATGCATGAATTATAGCTATGACAGAAAAAAAGCGAGTAAATGGAATGAATCGATATCTGTTCATTATCAACATTCAAAAATTTTCAACGTTGTTTATTTGTTAAAATTCGTACAAGATCTTCACAATTGCAACTAAAAAGAAAAGAACACTCATAAATTGAATAGTCGCAAGAATTTCACTACTAACCGTCCATCAGCGTCAATGTCAGCTTCACGTATTAATTCATCAACTTCCTCTTCTGAAAGTCGTTCACCTAATGATATCATTGCATGTTTAAGTTCAGCAACACTAACATATCCTGTTCCATCTTTATCAAAGACACGGAATGCTTCGCGTATGTCATCTTCCGTTTCGCGATTGTTTGCTTTAAAAGTTTGTGCTACTCGTACAAATGTATCGAAATCAATTTTTCTACCCACTTGCTGCTGAATCTTTTGTAAATCAGCTTCAGATGGCGATAAACCACATGAACGCAGAACGATTCCTAAATTAAAAATATATATTTACTTTAACAAAAATAAAATATAATTCATTTTTTTTAATACCAAGTTCCTGTGGTGCTATTATATCATCATGATCTTTATCAAATAATGAAAATGCTTCGCGATATTGTCGCTTTTCATCCGACGTATTAGCCATGGATAATTTTCTTCTTTTTTTTATATATGAATCAAATCAAAAATAAAGAAAACAAAATGTGAAAATATCCTAATGATTCATAAGTCTAAATTTTTATTTATAATCAAAAACCAAAAAAAAATAGAATATGATGATAATTATGATGGATAATCTAGAAAAACATATTGTTGCGTAAGAAAAGATGAATCTTTTTCAATTACTTGTTCGCATATGCCAAGCCTCTAATTCATTGATTGATAGTTGTAAATCAGCTAATTGTTTTTCAAGATTATTTACATAAATGATATCTTCATTATCTATTTGAAGTTTTTGTCTATGGTACGAAAAATGTATGTTCAAAAATTTATAAAAATTTTATTATCATACCCTATTATCTCAATTGATTCTTTTAAATAGTTAAAATGAATTATTTCTCGATCAAGTTTTTCATTTAATTCAGCCAATTTATCTTTATGATTTATAACAGTTAATTCAGTATTAGCCACTAAACAATAGATTATGACAATTTTTTTTCTGAATCAAAAAATGCAACTATACCTTCATCAGAAATTGTCTTCAATCGAATTTCAGTCTTTTTTCGTATTTCATCAAGATCTGCTCGAGCCTAAAAATGTTATGTTTCTTTATATTGAATTATTTCAACAAAATAAATCCTACATAAGCATGATAATTTGTTCGAAAAGCCATCGTTAAATTAGCACATTGTTCAGTTATTTTTCCACTGAAAAATGCAATTTTTAATTATTCAAAACACTAATCAATTTTTCTTTCTAACATATTTCGATGATGATTATATTTAACTGTATTGGCTTTATCAATAATTGCATTTTGTTCTTGACGTTTTTCGACGATTTGACCGTGTAACCTAAAATTTAATCAAAGTAGATTTCTAGTTGAAGGATTGTATCATAGAATAAACAAAAAATAAAATAATAATCAACACTCCTAGCATGCAATGTTCAAGAATGATGTTTTTTTCGATTCAATTCCTAATCATACAATTGAGACATCGTTGTTCGTTCGCTTAAATTTCGATCAAGTAATGATCGTTTGACTTATAGATAAAATAAAGATTGCCTGAAAAAAAAGAATAAGTAATAAGAGATTATCATACCGGTATTTGTTTCGATAGCTGCACGTAATTTGATCAAATCGTCTTGAACTGAATAGAAAGAAATATTTTGATCAAAGAGTCAATAAACACGACATCAATTATACGTTGTTCTTGCGATGTATCATAGGTTTGTTCAATTCGAGTTTGATCAGCAACTTTTCGATTGAGTATTTCTAATTCTGTAGGGAAATTAAAATTTAGTTTTTTTTCCTAATAATGATATGATGACAAATAAACATGCCTTGTTGTAATTCACTTGTATATGAATTAAGTGATTTAAACATAGTTTCAACAAATTCATTTTTACGAGGTGATGCTGAAGAATTCTCCATAGGTAGAAAAGTATTAACGAAACGAAGACAAATAACTGAATGAGTGAGTAAAGAAGTTGACCGTTGGTGAGTAAACAGGGCGTGAGATATGTAGACTGTGGATAACTATGGATTTATTTAAATCTAAATAGACCGTTAACAGTTTTTACTTTAGAAAACGGTATAAATCAAGAAACAATCTTTAACTTTAATGAGAATATAAATGTTTGATTTATGAGAAAATTCGTTCTTTTTTTATAGATGACACTAGTCAACAACAAACCTATATCGTGTATCATATAATCGCGTGCAATGTTTCTGATAGAAATCTGAAACAAAAAGTCAAATGACATTTTATATTCGTAATCAAAGTGTAAAATGATACTTTGTTTATTTAAACAAAGTATCACAAAGTTTCCAAGATGTAGATTGTTAGAATTCAAGTAAAGACAAAGCAATATTTCAAAATATTTTACATGAATATATTACGGATATCCTACTAGCAGAGGGATTCATATCTCACTCTCATGAAATTCCTGTTTTTGCCAAGCGAACTTTTAAGCGTTTTATTCAGATTTGTTTTACTAATTTTGAAAACGCCACTGTAATCTAAGAAATCCTGTCGAATCTTTAAAGTATTTCAATCGATGTTCCGAGTCACATATTTCGCTCTCACTTATTCTTCTCCTATATCTTGAGATATCGAAACTAAGAGTGGTACTTTAACTTTAAAAAATTTAAGTGAAAGTAGACCATTCTAGAAGGTTTTCTTTTGCAAAAAGAAGATATCTGTTTGATTAAAAAGTTCTTTTTAAAGATTATTTTTCACAAAAAACTCAAGTAGATTTCATCTTTTATGAAAAAAAATTTGTGTACAAAATCTTGAGAAACAAAAATGACTTTAACTTTAAATTAAAGTTAAAATGTCATCACTAATCGAGACACTTCTGTTCCGTGCCTATATAAGATTAAATCGAAAATATACAACTTTTAGAGTTTAATGATGAGCAATTCGTTCATCTTATATTTCATAGTTGAGGTAAACGAAAACCAAAATAAAAATGGATACTACCTAGTAGAGATGTACTGAAACTGAAAATGAAAATTTTGAACTTTTCTGTAAAACAGTGTTGAATCGTAAAAACAAAGGACTTGCAAAGTTCTTGAAGTAGTTGATGTTTGGTCTACAAACATGCATCTTGAATGAAATCGTACCGTACTACACATAATCAGAGCATCTTCAAGAACAAAACCGAGAAATACTCGGTACGTCCCTACTATCTAGTTTACTTTAAATACGGAATATATATATATATATATATATTCTGTACGCAAAGCATTGAGGATGGATGAGGGCGCTGTGTCTAAAAGAAACTTGTACTCAGTACTAAAATGAAAATACATATATTAGTTACATTACTGTGAATTATACTTGTCTCGATCAATGGTGATGAAAAGAGTATTCGCATAGGTTGCTTAAAAAGTTTTGTCGAATATGAAATTGTACCGAAAATTGAAATACAGAAAAACGTTCCAATAAATCCAAATATTAACTAGAAAATTTCAGGATATCGAATATATCAATATTAATCAGAAAATTTAGAAGTTGGGATTAAGAGGTGTATATGGTGAAAAGCAAATTATAAAGTATTCTCAACAAGTGTCGATTTGACACTTTGTTTCCACAAGCAAAGTGTAAAATACAGTGTCAATCGAAAATCTGAAGGGTCTCGGACACTTTGTCACAAAGGCGGACACCTGTTGTTAGAAACACTGATCGCGTGTTTGTTGTAGTCAAGAGACAGTATTTTCATATGAAAGAAAAAACCGAGGTAAAATATAATTTGTAAAGATCAATATTGTTAATTTTTTTTCTGAAAGTCAATTTATCAAAAAATTATTTATTTGGATTCCAAGTTAAAATATTTCCAATTGTATCAACTCGTGCAAGGGATGACTTGCTCACGAACAATATTTAATGTGTTAATAAGAGCAGCCGTAAAGATCTATTATTTAATGTAGTTTTCAGAAAAAATAGCGATCAATTTTTGTGTTTATAATATGCAGTTCAATTTAATACTATTAGATAAAGCAAAATAACTATAAAAAAAAACAAGGGATGAGAGATGTACACTGAGAATGACATAAACGTGATTACAGCTCGACCAGTGATAAAGCTGATGACGCAGAGATTATACGAAAGGAAAGACAAGTATTCCAGTAACAAAGTGGTAAGAAAAACCTCTGCGTTGTCAGCTTTGTTTATGGATAAAAATAAGAAGACTTACTGAAAAACGGTCATTATACTCACTTTGTAGAATGACAACTTGAAAATTGAATGCTTTATAACTCCTCAATGGCTCGTTCGATTTAGCTTAAAATTTTAGATTAAGTGTAAACAAACGTTCACTTTCATCTGTTCGCATAAATTCTACCAAAAAGCTGCAATTCACTCAGATATATATATATTGAAGAGCTATGAAATATGAAGATGAATTAGGATTAGTTAGTGGAGAATGAAAATATTTTGAATGTGGTCCTATTCGTGGTCTGAAAAATGTTTCCTAATTATGGACTAGTCTTCATATATTCCAAGAAAATTCATAGGAAAAAGCTTAGTTAGATATTTCAATCTAAGATGTATAGAAATTAAAAAAGGAAATCCTTAAAAAGGATTTGATAGTTATAATTTCTTCAAAGTCTAATTTAATGTCAGTTTCTGTGATAAAAATGGAAAAGAAAACTATAGTATTAAAAATTTCATAAATTACACAATTCTTAGCATATAAGTCAACCCGTTTTTCCTTCTTTTGACGAACGATCTCATCACAGTTATTTGCCTATCATAAATTAATGTTTCGTTCGTTGATTCAAACGATCATTACTAATTACATATTGAACTCATGAATTTATATTAAAAATAAAATCATACCAGTAGGTTCGCATAAATGAAACTAGAAATAAATCGTCACTCTTTCTTGGTTTTCATATACGAACTAAAACGATTTTCCAACCCTTCTATTGTCGCACTCCCCATGTCTTCCGTTGAAATAAATCAAGCTGTATATCTTTCTTTTCAAACTAATCTGTTCAATGATCTGAGAGTAAATTAATTCCATGAAATGTACAGAGTGACATAGTTTGAGCAATGACATGTACGAACATGAATAGATATATTTCTTTGTCGGATATGTTACGTATAAAAAGAAAGACAAGTTTTGAATTCAATGATATAAAGAAAAAAATTCAAAATAACTATTTCATTATAATTTCTCTATAATAAATGAAGACAATGAAAATATGTTTAAAAAAATAAAATAGTTCTCCAAGGATATCATAATATTATTTTATCATAAAAATTTGTTTTAGAAACAAATTCTGTTGCATTGTTTTTCTCTAGAATAGTTCACAGTCCCATGTAAAAAGGATTGGATTAATAATCAGATTAAAAATCTATTATAATGGCACTATTATAATCTGATTTTTCAGTCTTGGAAAGCAGATTATTTTTTATTTTAGTCGATTATTATAGTTTCGCAGGTGAACAATTACAATAGATTGAAATAAAATTACAATAGTGCCATTAAAATAGAGTTCTAATCGCATAAAAATCAATTATAATCAGATTTTTTACGATTATTTTTTACATGGGAGTGTGCTGAAGATTTTTCGCTAAAAACTCGTTTTCCTGATTTGAAGGTGAGCATATCAGTATGAATTAATGATCTTTTCATCATTCAAGACTAAGTAATACTGTAAACAAAAAGAACAAACACTTATTTCGTGATTAAGACTCTTGCTAGAGAATAAATATCCGTTGTTGATTCATTATTTCATGAACCTCATGTTTATCATATATATATATATATTATTGAGACTCTGTCATATGCGGATATTACGTATTCGTTTGTAAATAGAAAGTGCATTCAAACTGTATAACTATCTCTTCATTTATCTCACTGGTTTTATATGTACAAACCAACTCAATAGTTTGAAGTAAGAGTTAGGCTCGGTATGAAGCAGGTGACAATGAGATTCATATTCTTGCGAAAAACAAACTACTCTAATTTGTTCTATTGTATTCCGATTGCAATATTCTTCCACTGTTAATATGATATTTTCTGATACTCAGGGGTGGCGCGATCGGTTGAGCGGTGGGGGCGGGAGGCTGTTGCACCTCTCCCATTCGCTCCACTTCTGCTGATACTGTACTGAACAGTAGACTTAAGATGTCACTAACAATTAACTATCGTTGGGCTATGGCTAATATTGAGGAAGGAAAACGAACGAACCAATTGAATTCATCTAAAGTACGGGACAAAGACTTAACTTGTCAGATCAAACTTTTTTTCTCGTTCATTTAATTTAAAAAACAATGGGATCTAATCGAGAACAACAACTCGTTGATAAAATTCGGCAACTATTGCCTGATTCGAAAAAGAAATATATATGGACTGATATTGAAAAGGTAGACTTTCTGATTCATTATCGTTAATAAAAATATCTATCTCTTGAATTTTTATTTAGACTGACAAATTACAAGATTTAGCATTTGAACTTACCAGTGCTTATTTTGGTGATTTTTTTGCTACTCAACAACAGGCACCGATCGATCGTCTTCAAGCAGCTGCTTGTTTTTTGTAAACATTTTCTTCTTTCGTTCATATAACATTCTCTTCTGTTTTCACTGTTTCACTTCATAGAAATTTTTTACATACGATTGCTGATTGTGAAAATGATGAAGCTGAAGCAGATGAAGGTCATTATGGTCTTTGGCTACTTACAGTGTCAAGTATGCGTTGAAAATGAATTTCTTAAACTTGCACATGATACATATAAAAATATAGATCAAGAAGAACGACTGATGCATTTGAATCAATTGGCTGATTGCCTACTTTTATTCAAACGAACAATGGGTTCAATTGAAGCTCTTCAAAAAGAAGATGTAAATCTCTTTGAAAATAATTAAGCGTAGCTAATCATGCTGAGAATTTTGTTTTTATAGGCATCATTACGAATGGAAGCAAAAAAGATGAGTAATGAAATCAATTTTTATCACGAAGAAATTGCTTCAAATAAAGAACAAATTGAATTAGTAAGATCTATCGACAAGAATACAATATGTTGTTTTTTTTTTATTTCTTTTACATTAGTATAAAACTGAAATTAAAAAACAAACAGGAATTAAAGTAGATACAACAAAACAAATTGAAAAACTCAATGGTGAATTGAATCGTACACAAAATAATTATGGTCTTTTAGAAAAAACTGATGTATGAAATCATTTTTCCCGTCAACTATTTTTCATAGCTTTATGTTTAGAATGAACTTGACAGTGCACTAGAAGCACTGAAAGGCCGAGAAAAATTATTAGAAAGTCAATTAATGGTTTCATCACTTAATGATATTCTTTGTGAAAATGGAAATTATCTAAAAGAAAATGCTAAAGTATGTAGTTAAGAGATTTATTCTAACACAAAACCATTAAAAATCATTGAATTAATATAGTTACAAAGTGAAATTCATCTAATGAAACATGCTCGTCAATTACAAGATGATAAACAGCACAATGTACTTGAGCCAGCTATTACTAGTGTTAAATCCATGTGTGAACAACTTGATGGACTTACACCACGTGCTATTACTATTCAGTAAGTAATAATTCCTTCTGTCAGAGATATTTATATTGTTTATTTGTTTTCATAGAAATCTTTCAAGTAATATTGATCGTCTAACACGAGATATTGACAGTACAAGAGAAACAACTGACAAATTACGCGTACTTAATCCAATTGGTACAGAAGATGATTCATCATTTACATCCATGCTTACGAATGCTCAAGTGTTAGTTGAAATATTTCAAAAAAACACATTTGGTTGATTAATTTTTTTAAATTTAGTGAATTAGCTCAACAGAAGGAAAATTTGGACAAACGTAATGCTGAGTTTGAACGTGCAACTGTTGCCTATGAATTAATCAAGAGATCAGTTGATGATCCAAATTTATATAAAGATGTATATACAATGGAAAAACGTGTAGAAACTGCTAGACAACAAGTAAATAGATATTTCATGTGTATTTACTAACTTAGTTTTTTCCTATTTGTATTTTAGTATGATCAAACAAAAAATAAGATGATTCAAGTTATGACTGATGCGCTAAATGTTCTTTAACAATTTATTTTATTTTCTTTGTCTTCTATATTATTAATGTAATTTTGAAATAGACTCTACGTACTCTCTATCCAAAAATATTAGTTAAGAGTTAATAAACGATCGAATTAAATGCCTACGTCAATGTAAGATTGTTGCTTTCCTGGTTCCAGTTTCAATGAATTTTTTCAATAATTACACAGAATCATAGGTTTCTTTTAGGATTTTATTTCACATTACGGTGCTTGAATTTTTTTTATTATTTAATCAGAGATGAGCAAGTCAAGTCATTTTTGACTTGACTTGTGACTTGATCATATATAAAAAAGAGTCAAGTCAAGTCAAAAAATGTGAATATTTGAAGGTATTTGATTCACTTCAATTTCTATTTTCTAACTTGAAATATAATGGAAAATAAAAATGAAGATCAGGAAATATGCTCACATCGTGAAATCACGTGAAATAAGAGGATGACTGTTAAAATATGTGCAAAATCTATTTTCTCAATTTCTATTGGATGTTTCATTTCTCCAAAATTCGCTTCACGAAAATACGCTTTTTCTTTGTTTTATAAGAATTGAATTGATTCATAATTTAGAAAACGATAGTAAAACTATAATATGGGTCAAGGAAACAATGTTGTCGATGATTTGCTTTCAATTTAAGAAAACTCGGTGAAAATCAGGTTGAACCTTAACTTGACTCGATTTGACTTGAAATTTTTGAGAAGTGACTTGACTTGATCTAAGTCAAAAAATCCCAGACTTTCCCATCTCTGTATTTAATGATTGAAAATTTTACATCTACTCAGAGGAAAAAGTAAAATATCGTCAACAAGAATGATGGAAGGAACAATACGCATATTGTTAAATTTTCAGGTTGAACATATTTTTGATTGGTAGCTATTTTATGAAATTCGTATGATGTAATTTCACAATATAATAGAAGTGCTGCTTCAAAGCAACGTCAACTTGATCCTCATAATTTCTTATGTCGTCATTCTCATTTTATCATGTTCTGCACAGCCTATTAATTCAAATTACCTAAGAGTGTTTCTAACTTTGATGAAACCAAAATTATAGTATTTAGCACAAGCAATATATATGTATATTAGAATATTGCTTTTTGAAAACAATATCTTTAAATGATCGTATTGTTTGTATACAAACCAACACACTTCATTCACGCTGATTGTTGTAAATATTTTTGCAAATAGCTTCATCATACTCTAGCTTATAATAGGCAACATAGTTTTATTTTTAAAACTGAAAGAAAAAAGTATCTTGGAATATGTATACACAAAATAAAAGAACAATTCTGTTTTGAACGTTTTACAAAGAAAATCAATCGATTAAAATGTTCTAGCATTATTATTTTGAAATTCAGATCAGTCTGAGTACCTACTTGTATACTCTCTTAGTTCATGGACTTTTGATGGAGTTCAAGAAACAGAGATACCAAATGTGAAAGTCGAAAATCCGGAATTCTTTTACCAAAATCCGGATAATTCCGGAAAGGTTTTCAAGGATCAATTTTAGTCACGTAACGGACATCTTTTTCAGTTAAATTATAAATAACTTTGTATATTTTCGCAAAATAAAACATACTGTAATTACACAAAAATAGAAACAAACAGCTAAATGTTGTCAACTTATAGAAAATAACTTAGAAATTATACAATTTGAAGTTAATTAACACGTTGTTTTTTGGCACAATATTTTTCATTAGAATGAACAAGGTTTCAGCAGTTCTGGTTTTGATAAAAAAAATTATAAATTCTGTACATGATAAAGATGAGTTAAAACGAGTTTTTAATTCAGCTGCAACAAGTTTCATTGACATACGATTTCGTTTATCATCGTATAGATGCTTCATGACTGAAAAAACATTTTCAACAAATGCATTGCTACATGGAATAGAGATAAGGTCACCAATAGAAGAAAATATTAAACCTCTACTGAATTATTCACAATTTAGAATGCTAAAACAAATGAAATAAAACTGAAATAGAAAATCGCTAAAATCCGGATTTTTTCCGGAACATCTGGCATCTCTGTCAAGAAAGCAAAACTTAGTTTATGCAATTTCAGCAACATATTTGAAAATAAATGAACGCATCAGTCGTGTTAACTTGGACAACGTGGAAAAAAGCTAGAATAAAAGAAAATTCTATCATACAATAGTTTCAAAATCACACCAGAAATAATTTACTATGTCGATTCAAGTTGAGGACTTCTATAGGCTGTTGACATTCATGATTTACGTATAGTAAAGTGGATAAAAACATTTCCGATGAATGACTAATAGAACTGTCGTACCTAGTAAAATTATTTCTTTACTAGTGATACTTGTCTTGCAAACTTGAGATAAAAATACTCTGTCATAACAGCCAACTGTGATGTAGACAATCTAGTGTAAATGAGAAAATCGATGAAATATATGTTGAAGTCAAATACCTTCTGAGCTGTGACTCTTGATTCGGTAGAGGAAGTTATTATCTTTTATCAGTATGACACATTTCTTTTTTCTCTGTACTTGATCAATACTTATTAAAATGAAAATTTCATTTGTTTTATCTTTGGACAGTAGCAGAGTTAATCAAACAAATGTGTACAACAAAACTTCTAATCATTGAATATTGATATCAAATGTTCCGTAAGACATGATCATATATTCAAAAAATCGTTACACTAAGAAGATAACTATACTTTCGAAATGTTGGTAACAGAATAAATATTTTAGCATGTTGTGCAGAACTTAAATGATATCATCCATAATTAATACTTCAAAAACAACCGGAAACGAAGCCAATTTCATTCGACTATTGGCAAATTTTGTCACAAAAAAATCATGACTTACTAATCTATTAGCTTTTCAGTCATAATCAGTTGATAAACATTTGTAATATCGAAGCCGAGTAAGTCCGATTATTGTGGTAAGTATCCAAGTTCTCTTCAAGTTAATACATCCTAGTAACCATCTGTTTCATAAACTCACACATTGAACATCTGTTCGATGAAATAAGTATATTATATATATATATATATATATATAAATATATGTAGAAGTTTTTGCTATGCTAACTTAGTCATTCTAAAATTTTCAAAGTCAGCAAGCTTGACGCCTCTCCTTTTGATTGTTCAGTTTTTATCTTAAAATAAAAACTATATTTTACCTATTGAAGACAGTTCACTATCATTCATTATAATAACTTTATCCATCCATGAAGACCTCAACTTACATAAGCATCCTTCTTTGCATTGTTTACGTATTTATTAAAATCAGTAAGTATTCAGTTTTCTTGCCAATCAATAAATTTATTCATAAAATTATTCCAATAGATAAAAGTCATTCATTTTATAATCGAAATCAAGATGAAATCGACGAACAAGGCGTACAACATGATTCTATTGATGATAAAAGTTCTTCGGTTGATGAATATGGATCAATACATAAACCGTCTTCAGCACAAAACCATCCATCATTTAATGTGCATCATTCCGAATCGACGGGAAAATATTTCGGTTGGGCTAGTAAAGCAAATCGTAAGTTATCCAAGATAAAAGCAAAGCCTTGTTATATACTATTGTCTCCTATTTGTAGGCTCTGTAGAATATTTTCGTGGACGACGTTTTTGGCTGTTCAAGACAAAAGATGATCAAGGTGTACATCCTAAATCAGTATCTGGTGAAGATGGATCATCAAATTCATTGAGTCAAGGTATATGGAGATCCGGTATTGTTGGACGACGACGTCGTCGTTAAGAAAGACAATAATAAATTATAAAACTTCTATTTTTTTTCGTATTTCTCTCGCTCATCTACGCGTACGATTTGTTTTGTTGGTCAATATGATTCATCTTAAATGGAAAATTCTGTAAACTGAATATTTTCATGGATTTTTGCAACAGAAATGAATACAAAGATCAAGATTAAGATTACAAACAAAAGAGGCAACATTTCTTTCATTTTTATAATGAATATAAGAAATGGGAATGATGGATAAGGATTCAAAAAAGATAGAAAATAACAAGTTTTTTTTCGATTGCATAACTATGTAGAACTATTTATTTTCCATTAATAACTTGTTTGAAAGGTGTACATACGATAGATCTGTATCATATACGTATCAGATAATAATTTATTTTAGACTGGCATTGAATTCACTTACTCTAGTTTAATGAAAAGAAAATAGCAATATGTACAGAAATTGTTTGAAACTTTTTTCAGTCTTGTTGACTATTTCTCTCCATATCATTAGATTGATGAATAGGTTTTTCCTATAAAACATGTTTTCTATCCAATATCTTTTGATACATATTTACATCATCAATTCTAATGCATGAGAAAGAAATGATATAATTCTACAGCAATATCTTATAAATCTTGTTTCAGTGACATCTTGAAAACAAGATTTGGAAATAATTATATTGAATACTTGATTTATAGAGCGATTGTGTTCTAGATAATGACATCATTTTTCAAAATTCAAATATAAAACAATGACAGTGCTCGAGCGAAAAATACACACGAACATTGTTCAAGCAATAGATTTTTCTGAATGACAATATTCTATTGTTGCCTACTGCAAAATGCGATTAAATAACTTAAAACCTCCAAAAACAAAGAACAATCTATCAAATTTTCAGATCTCATATTAACATCCGTGATCCAATGAGTTTTTATGAAGGATACTAGATGATGGCATATTGAGAGTTCTCAATTTGTTGAATTATAAAATGGATACTCAAGCAAACCCTCTATGCCTTCCTGTTCTTAATCATACTTTAATATATATTCAAACTCAAGTGATACTGCACGAAACTTTATTTAAGCAAAGGGTAGTGAATCGCTATTCAATGGCGTTCATGATTTTTTTTTCTAGTTCTATTTTCATTTAGTTTCTGTAGACTTTGACCAATTTTTCCCAACAGGGAATCTTTTACAGAACATTTTATTATAATTAAAAAGCTTTATATGATACCACTAATTGGTTTGATATTTTCTTGTTTTGTTTTCTTTCGCAGTAAGGTCTATTCTACTTGATCTTCTATGTCTTTATAAGAGATAGATTGATAGATTTTCCATAGCAGATTCATGCCAGTTGAGTTCAATCTAATCGTTTGTTGGTGTGTTACATGTGACATTCGTGTGACATTACTTCATGTAATAAAGATAAACGATGTATCTGAAGTGTTTTAATATTTTACTGGCATTGTTGTTATCAATTTATCATGTTTAATTCTATTTTTATAAAAATTATCAACGCAGAAAACTTCATAGAGTCTGATTGATAAGTAAATTTTCGGAGAATATTTTTTATTTTTTCATACCTGCCAATGAATTCGCACACTAATATTTAATTCATCAATGGATCACTTGATTGTCGATGTGTTAATAATTACTATGACTTCATTTAAGGAAAAGAATAATTAAAATTAACGGTAATAATATCATGAGAGTATATTTGTGATGAATAAAGAATTAGAAAAAAAGCTGTTAATTATTTTTTACAGTTCTGAGGAGGGTTCAAGGACGACTAACTTTTTTCACCGAAAATCTTCATAAAATTTTCGAAACAATTGACAGTAAGCATAAAGACACTTTTCAGCGGATTTGTCAGAAAACTAATCAGTGAAAAACATTTTTGTTAGCAGAAAGTGACAAAATATTTACAGATATGCTGCGAAAATCGGTGAGAGGACTCGAAAAGGCTAGTCTGTCTAATGTTTCTATATTGAGAGCCATGAAAAATAGTTCAAACTCCTTTCTGAATAATGGAGAAAAGCGTAAATATTTTCTTTAATGTGATGCTTTTTTTCAATAAATTTATTCATTTTCTTAGCTAAAGGATATGCAGCCACTCTAAAAAATCAAGACATATGAAGTGTATAAATAAGACGCTAAGCACTGTTTTCGACTAGTTGGTTCAGGTCAAATTAAGACACTTCAAGTGTCAACGGATAACCGATTTGGGACACTTGAGCGTCTTAATTGGTCCTGATTGAAGTGTTTTCGCCAATCTATATTAGCGTTTTAAGGCTAACGCTCTTAATGGACAGAAAGCAAGAGAACAAATAGACACTTGTCCGTCTTGTCACCTATACCCAGGTTGATCAAAACGGACTCGTTTACAGTCTGTTTATCGATGGTAAACGATGTCAAAACGGTATATTTACGGCAGTAAATAGGCCGTGTTTGCCCGTAATACCTGGCGCAGTAATACGGCACCGTAAACAGGACTGAATTTTCATGGTTTACGGTTGTTTGTGCTCCGTACTCTCATGATAATACGGTCCGTATTACTGCGCCAGATATTACGGCAAACTTTCGCCCGTAAAATAGTCGTAAAGTAACCGTCAATGTCCGTATACGGACCGTACTGTTCGACCTGGGTATGTCTAAAACCAAGACATAACACATATCTAATATACGCATAGTTAGACGTAAGACAAATGGGATTTTTTACAGTGGCCTAATGAAACTTTGCAGACATATTTTATTGATGTCACTAGCTATTTTTATTTTCTCTTTCATTGGATTTCAAATGAAGTAGCTGACAAAAAAGGTTTAATTAAAATATTAGTTGATGCTTTTAGACATCAACGCAGAAGATTTTTTTCAACATGCAACGATAAAGGTGTGATTAAATACATAAACATGACTTTCAGTTATACATCAGCAATAATGTAACATAAATGGTTTGTAGTTGTATCTTTTAACTGGCTCCATCATTTGTAAAATGTTATGCAGAAAGTTCAAATTTTTGAATCTTGAAATTTCCCATACCTTCAACTATGATCATTCCGTTTTAATTAACTCCAATAAAATATATTCTACAATTTAACATTCCTATTATCTTACTACGCCAAAGAAAGATTAGATAACGTAGAATTTTCTCTCGGCATTATAATACGTTGCGAACTAATGTAGATTTTGACTAACTTGTAATTATACATGAATTAACCATTAAATTTATGATTATATGTGATGTATTTTAGTACATTAATGAATCAAAGTCAAGTGAGTGCTATTATCATCAAATGAATATTATGAAGATTTCAAAATTAGTTTGTATTTATGTAAACATACTGAGATAATATTCCATCCAGTTATAGCAGAAATAACCGCTTATTACTAAGTTTAGTTAAGACTAATAACATTGCTTGACACTCACACCGTGTTTATCATGATTCGTTTCTTTTATTATGCATGTAATAGGTAGTCAACTTATGAGTTGGTGCGCTATTTAACTCAAGAATTGAGACAATAATATTATTAGTTGTAATTGCAATGATCTGACATGTTATTTGATATTTTGAAGTGTATTTTGCTTGTACGTTAAGTGATGCAGCTGATAAATTGGTGCTAGTTCATGAGTCTACATAGGGCGACGAGTGAACTACTTACTATACACTTATCAATTACTAGAAGAAAACCTGAATGCACACGTTTATTGTGATCCAAAAATAAATTCTTTTTTTGTAGCCATATGTGCAAACACGATGTCACATCGAAAGTATTTAACATCAATTAATGTATAATTACTACTCAACAGCTTGGTGAGATTGATAACAAAAATATGCAATAATATGTAACACCTGATTTTCATGATTTTGGATTAAATTTGATGTCAATAAATAGATAATATTGCCATGATTGGCAACAAAATGAGAATAAAAAGTTCTCAATATTTCTTTTTCAAGATCTTACAAAATTCTAAAATGAAGGTTGAAATTTATCTGATCATTCAATAAAATTAAAATGAGAGTATGACTGCAGTCATCCTGTGTTTCTATACACTATCAAAAAGTAAGTTTTAACATTTAGATAAATTCGATAATTAAACAGTAAGTTCCTTTCTATTGTCAAGTAACGGAACATTATAACTTTCTTATTTATCTATTACAGTTTTATTTAACTTCCAGTGCCTACAGATCATGTTCTTTTATTAAATCGATTTAGTGACTATGTTTGTACAGAATTAATAAATAACAAAAAAATCTGAAAAATAATCAAAACCAGCTAAATTCAGGTTTTGTCACATCTCAAGATAAAGCCTAATCGATGTACCCGAAACGATCTTGATACTTCTGATTTCTTGAGTTGAAATGTCATCCTCGTTCAACATAAATTTGTTGAATAATATCTATTATCAATATTTGAGAAATTTTTTGATCAGATTGGAACAAATCGGGAAAATACGGTTTCTGACTACGTCTGAAGTGAAGCAGAATAATTTTTCAAAAAGGTCAGCACTAATAGTAATGTGTGATCATCCTATAGCATTTGCAATATATTCATTATTAGTATTTCTTGTTTAGTCAATGTGGTTAATGATCGCATTTCAGTTCGAATACATGTGATTGACTGTTGATATAGTTCGTTCTTTTTGTGCTCGCAAAACATGCTGTGTTTGTTGGATAAAAATTCATTTAGTCGAACACAAAGATGTGTAGTAATAATATTATTTTTTATTAGCACAGAATAGAAAAACAAAAAACAGTGAATAAATGTTTCATGTTTATGAAAGAAAGTCACCGTTTCTCTTATTTGACGGGAAAAAAAAATACTGTTGACAAATTAAAAGAAAAGATGAACAATACGAGTAATATGTGCTTATCTATCCTGGAAACATATCAACACATAGACAAATATCGAGTGAAAGAATTCGAATGAATACATATTTATATGTATATATATATGTTGGAGTAGAAATTAAAATTCAATAGAATTTAAAATTCTACTAGTAGAAATTGAAATTTTAAGTTCTACTAGTAGAAATTGTGATAACGTGTAATATCTACTAGGAGAACTTAAAATTACACGTTATCACAATTTCTACTAGTAGAACTTAAAATTTCAATTTCTACTAGTAGAATTTTAAATTCTACTGAATTTTAATTTCTACTCCGACATATATATATATATATATACAAATACACACCGGTATATCTTTTTTTAGAAGTACTGTTCAATGTGCATGAATTTATTGAAATGAATCATGTTTTTTCATGCATTTCATTTTGACGTTTCAACTGAAGTGCCTCTGATTGTTCTCCAAGTAGACGGCTCTGTTCAAGTATTTGTTCATGACGAACAAGATCAGATTTTTCTTCGGTTTGAAATAATGTCGCACGATTTTGGCTCTGATGTTCATCTTTTTTTATCCAATGTCCATAAAGGAGAAAAGCAATTGAATCGACCATTTTACGATAAGATTTAAATCGATAGGGATTTTCTAAAGAAATAAAGAAATCACAATAAAATTTTTATTTCAACGGTTTTTCTTCTTACCCAATAACTCTTTTCCACGTATAGGCTGTGGTCTATAATATAATGTTCTTAGACGATTTATTGACCAAATAAGTATAATATGTGCTTTAAGTGTTCTTTTAGCCACAAAATCTCTTCGTTGTGTTCGTTCAATACTAAAAAAGGGATGCTGAAGTGCTTGTGCAACTGTGTAGCGTTCATCTGCATCAACAACTAATAAATGTCGAATTAAATCTTTTGCTGTTTCAGATACATCATCCCATGCAGCTCCAGTCATTGTATATTGCCCATCCTTAATCATACGAAACATTAAATTTTCTCTACGATTCCAAAATGGTGGTGAACCACTCAGTAAGGTATAAAATATCACACCACATGCCCATAGATCAACTGGAAGGCCATAGCCAGGCATATCAGCATTTTGAACACGTTTTAATAATTCAGGTGACATATAACCTAAATGAAAAAGATATGTTAAAGCAAAAAAGAAATTAATAAATGATATTTACCAGGCGTTCCAAAAAGATCATACAATGTTGCATTTTCACCTAGTTGAACAGCAAAACCAAAATCAGTTATTTTAATATTCATATTGGAATCCATTAAAATACTATAAATAATAAATATGTTAAAAAAATGGAATCTATCCTTATTTTTGTTTGAAGTCGAAGAAAATCACACTGTAAACGATAACAAACCGCATTTTTATTTAATCATTTTTCTTATCTACGCCTTGCCGGTTAAAACCACGGGGAAAACTATGACTGACTTCGGTAAAAAAAAGCTGATAGTCAGGTTAGAATAAAATATAGTACAACATCACACCATTTCATGTCGTGTAAAACGTGTTCTCTGAAAGTTGTAATCATGACTTTGTGCGATTAAAATTATCTTACTTCTCCAATTTTAAATCTCTATGAACAACACGATGTGAATGTAGATGATTCACCGCATTGAAGATGCTTGACATTATTTGACGAGTGCGCTTTTCTAAAAATTGGAAAGAGTAAAAGAAACATGCATTAAAATTCGATTTCAAATAAAAATAACAAATGTAACCTGATAAACGAACTACTGTCGTAAGATAGTCAAATAATTCACCATTATGACATAGTTCCATAACAATAAATACATAGGTCGGTGTTTCAAATGATGCAACTACATCGATAATATTTGGATGACCACCAACTAGTTTAAGTATGCGAATTTCTGTTAATGAAGCATCACGTAATTCTTGATTGTCGTCATTAAATTCAATTATTTTACATGCAAATTCTTTTCCTGTTCCTTTCTCAATGCACTTACGAACCACAGATGATAAACCTTCACCAATAACTTCTTTTAGTTCGTATTTTTGATAAAATTGTCCAGCTAAAATTGAATATATGTAAAGTGAATTTAAAAACTTGATTACACAAATTTTATTTCGACTCATATACTTCACAGTAGTTCACATAAATGATCCAACGAGTAACTTTGACTGATACTTTTCCTTCTACTCAAAGTTTTAGTTAATTAATAGGCCTTCAAAATATTCTGAAATTTTAAAACTACTAGTCAAACAAGATCGTACCTATTTTTGTGGATACAAAATTCGAAAGCAATTGGTTACATAGAAATTGATGCATCTTCGAGTTCTCTAGAATATTTTTCGACAAAACTGTCACAAGAGTAAGAAGCAGAAAAACTGTTTTTCTCTGGCAAGCTCCGTAGAATATGTTTGATGAAAACGTTATTTTGCTTCTCTTAAAATTTATTTAACTCAATATAATATTATCCGTAAACTTCCAGATACGTCATTCAGCGAAAATTAAATTTTTTTTCAAGCGCTAAATATTGAAAAACTATATTTTAAATTATGTAAAGATTCTGGATATTTAAGAATACGATTTTGAAGATGTTGTATTTTAGAAGCTCATGTCAGAAACTACTGTCTGTCTTCAAATTCTCATTTTAATTCTTTATCCGAGTTATGATAACGAAAAATAAGTCGAAATCAAATTTTTATGATCAATGTTTGAATTTACTTTTTCTAAAGGATGTAACAACCCATTAAATTTTATTTCCAATCTTACCGGTTTCACGGTCAGGTAAATTATCATCAATATCAAGTGCCATCATAGCTGTCTTGTATTTCACAAAACGAGATCTTTTTACTATTTAATAATACATTTGTCTCATTACATATCTAAAATTAGAAATTATATTTTCCTGAGCATCCATGTAATCGGCAATGAAAGACATAGAAGTTAATTAGTTTTTGTTTTTGTTTCATATATTATTTTCGCAAGATTTTAAATAAGCGAAATGATAAATAACATTAACAATAGAAATGTCATTTTATTTTAATTTTAATTTTGTGGTTGCTCATGCGGTTGTTCATTATCATCATCATCACTTGTATCTCCTTCGCTCTCAAAGGAATTTTCTGGTACACTATAGATCTACAAAGCAAATTATTCGTTCAATGTCAAATCAAAGATAAGAAAAATGATGTGTCTTACTCGAAGAGTTGGCTAAAAAAAAGAAAAAAAAATCAAATTAGTTCAAGTAAATTTAAATATAATAGCATGCATTAACAAGAAGAACAGCACTAGTATAATATTTTGTTCCGTTCAATTTTTAAATCTAATAAAACATATTGACATTTTAAAATTTTATTTTTTATTATTGAAAGTTTACTAGAAAATCTCCACAAATTCGATCCGTATCGTCTATTATCAATGTAAGGTGATAGTGTGAGCAATGATCTGATAAACCCACTTACGTATGAAGATAGTTCTATCTTATTCTTGAAAGTATTACGCTTCCGATTAGAATTATTAATGAAAAATGTCTTCCCTTCGTTAACTTAAAATTCTAGAAATTCATATCGTTCATTGCCAAACTAGAGCCTCTTATTATGAGATATTTATCTTCGATACTATGTACTTAGAACAATTAAAGATTTTATCGATTGGTCAAAGCATTATTAGAAACGAAAGACCTGAGAACAAGCAATTTTCACTAAGAAATAAATAAATCGAACTAAAAAAACAACTTTTCAGTCAAAAGCTAAGTTAAAGATAAGCAGAATCAAAAGTTATGAGTGAATTTTTAGCGAAATCCAATTAGAAATTGTTTGAAAACATTTCACATAAATTACTAGTTTCAAAAGTTATTTTTTGTCCAAGTATGTGAACTCTTATGGTAGATACTTAAATATTTAAAGAAAACGAAACTAGAGACAAAACTCTATTACAATACTACTATTAATGCTAAAAACAGATAAAAAATGTAGATATTATTTACCTTCATTGGATCTTTTGTAAGTAAATAATGTCCATCAGGTTTACCCATGAAGAAGTCAACCAGTACTAAATGATACTATGTTGATTGATTTTAGTTTCTAATTTTACAATGAATCTACCTCGTACAATACCCCAACCATTATCCGTATTCAAAGCCATTTGTGTGGCAAATTCTTGCGGTTTAAAATTTTGCATACCAAGAATTGTATGACGTGTTGCATCCTTAAAATTTTGTCGTGATACATAGCCAAACTTGATTTGATCGGAACCAGCCAAAATGGCACACGTTGTCCATTTAGCTAATTTAAATCCATTGTTACGTAATTCAGCTGCTAATACAGCACCTCGCTGCATATCCAATTTACTTCTCCAATCAAGACAACCACTACCCTAATGATTAAATTAAATTTTCAAATGATTTTGTTTTGGAAAATAAATCTTTGTAAAATACTTTTGGATTCCATTCATTTATTGCTTTTATGTTAACAAATTGATCTTCACCATTAGGTCCAGTTTGCACACAATCTTGTTCACAACGAATAACAATAACTTGATTATTTCCTAAATCCCACGAACGATAACGATAAGCAACTGATGCAGCTTCATTTTCTTCATCTGGTTGAATAAATGGATTCGGATTAGGAAATTTATATCGTTCGTCATTCTACAAAGAAAATTCAAATAAATTCAGTTCGTTTAATAATTGAAAATATACAAATATTGACAAACCATTTTAAGAACTTGTTGTGGAAAATTATGGTTAATAAATACTGCTTCCTTCCCTAAATTTGTTGCTGAATCCATTGTATCATCTTCTGGCGGTGGTTCATTGGCTGTTTCATTGACTGTTAGCATATCTATGAAAATAAAAAAGCACGAGACACTTCTAATCAAAGAAAGTTTAGTATTTTAAATTTACCGATTGCTGAATCTTCACGTTTATCAAAAAATAAACGTGAACCAAATTTCTAATAATAAAAACACAAAAGTATATTTCGATTATTTCCAATAAAAAAGAAGTTATATCCAGATTTCATCAGCTTTGAATTTATGGAACTCTAAAACACATAACTTCATTAACGACACTGACATCATATATGTAGAATTCTCCGAGTATATGGAGTTCTTGACGAATATGAATTTTGTTGTGCGTCTTAATTTCATCAACATCTACAGTCATGCCAATAGAAAAATATCCGATTGCATTATTCTGAGAGATATACAAGTAAAATTCTACTTTTTAGAGATCCAGCATTTCAGAATTGAAGAAGTCTGACCGTTACGAAACATAAAAACCTAAGAAACTTACATCAACGACAATATCCCATGGATAAACAGATCTTGTACAACACATTAAAGTTGAAATAATAGTATCAGTAGCAAAAACATTTCCATGTGTTTTA
Source organism: Rotaria magnacalcarata (assembly GCA_900239745.1). NCBI lineage: Eukaryota > Metazoa > Rotifera > Eurotatoria > Philodinida > Philodinidae > Rotaria > Rotaria magnacalcarata. Next base: position 24,897 of record OENM01000481.1, on the reverse strand, counting down.
CAAATCTAAAATGATTAGTAAAAGAGTATGCTAGAATCATTCTTTTTCTTTTGTGTGATTAAACCTTTCGGATAACTGGATCTTTTGTTGTTGTGATTTTATGTATTAAACGATTATTCATTGTTAGTTTCTTTTCAGATTTTGTTGATATTCGATCATATCGTTTATCATAATATTCAAGTGAACCCCAAACACTCCTATATACACGTTATCGATTATTCTATGTTTATACGAAAGCATATTATCTTACAATTCAGTTGGTTCACCAACATTCGGTAAACTTAATTTAGCTAAACTAGTAAATGGAATTTCTTCAATCACTTGCCAATCTTCTCGCACACGTACAGATGGTTCACGTTGTTTAGCTTGTTGCTTCAAAATAAACAAATAAATATTTACGTTGTTCTGGTTTTATGAAAAATAATTTTTTCTTACTTGTTGACGTGGATCATTTCGGTTTCCATATTGTTTTTGCCATTTACGCATTTGTCGCATTTGATCCCTAGTTTATTTATCAAAATGAAAATTTTAAGTCAATATTGAAATAATTACATTTCGAGATTTTTCATCGTTTTAGATTTTTTTTGTGTACCAGCAAATGATTTTTGCATTGGAGCAAACCGGCCACCTTGCATTTGTTGTGGACGAAAACGCTATTACAAGGAAAATGATTGATATACTGCTTTTAGATTATAATTTAAATATTACATTTTGTTGAAAACGTGTTCGCTTTTGATAAGCAGGTTTAGGTAGACGAGTTGAATCAACAAGTTGAAATGTATTTTCATCATCCTCATGAATATACTGATACATTCCAATACCAGCACCAAACTGTGATCGATATCGAGCTATGAACAAAAATTACATTGAAAATGAAATTTGAATTCAAATCTTTACCATTATTTCTTTTATCACCGTAGATTGTGCCTGTCCAATCAGCAATCTATGATTTATTAAAAATCAACAAAAAGAATTAAAAATAAATATGCACGTCATACTTTGCCTAATTGATCACTTTTTGAATAAGGTTGATAAGGCATGTCTTTATATTGAAATGTGTCATCTGTCGGTCCCCAACCATCTCTATTATCAACAACAATTGGTGCGTCAAAATGAGCTCCAGGCATATTTTTTAATTTTTCTATTTTTATAATGAATGAAAAAATCTAAAAAGAGCAATTGCTATTGTTTCTCTTCTCATAACTTTAATAAAAAAAGCGAAAAAACCCGGTTGATGATTGATGAGTAAAAAATAAAACATGATAAAAAGAAAAGCTAAAGAATATAAGTTTTCTAAGTCATTCACTATCAGAATGTCATCAGCAGTGGAGATGAAACCTGAAAAAGAAAAAACTTCATTGAATATAATAAAAAAATGGTTTTTAAATTCGCCAACACATGGAATTCGACGAATTAGTATTGCTACTTCAATATTTGAACGTGTCTTTTGGTCATTAACTTTTGTAGTATTTACAACACTAATGTGCATTTTCATCTATACAGTTATTGTTAAATACATTGCTCAGCCAACAAAAATTAACCTAAGTGTCAGACAACATCGTGATACAAAGAATTTTCCAGCAATCACATTTTGTAAGAAAATTATTCAAATAGAAAATACAAGGAATATTATTTCATATTTTAGGTAATCTTAATCCTCTTCGAAGTGAGAAGTTCATCGATGACGATCTGCATGAGCAACGAACTCCTCCCAATTCAAATCAATTTTATACAGATGATGATTACAAGAATCGATTTATTCAATACATGGGTAGACTTGTTGCTAAAAATCTCGAAAATAAACAATCAACAACTATTCCATCTGGATATAAATTAGACGATCTCCTTGTTCAATGTACATTTAATGGACGAACATGCCATCGCAATTTAACATCATTTTTTCATCCAAATTATGGAAATTGTTATACATTTAATAACGATTATCATGTTGAAGCCATTCAACGCAATGATACATATGATTTTTGGTCAATTGATGATGAAAATACCGTTGAAAGTTACAAATTATTTCTTGAATTATATCTTCACCAAAATGAATATATTCAATATCTTGATGATCGAGCAGCGTTCCGTATATTTATCCATCGTAAAGACGATATACCCATACTATCTCAGAACAGCTTTTTTTTAGCACCAACAACATTTACAAAACTTATTTTTTCTCAACGTATTATATCATTTTCTCAACATTGTCGAAATGATTTAACACCTGGCATGAAACAAATATTTAGTTCACACGACGTTCGATATTCACAAGCATTATGTTTTAAATTATGCGAACTTCGTTATATCAGAAAAGTGTGCCAGTGTACAGATCAATCACTTATGGTATATTTTCAATTTTTTTCTCAAAATAATACTAAAACACCAACTTCAAGCATTCCATGTTCAACAAATGAAGAATGTCTGGAAAATCGTGCAACTTTCAGTAAATAATTTAAATAAAAAAAGGTACTATTATTCTATTTAATTACTGATATTTTGTTGTAGATTCACGACAACACTGTCCTGATTGTTTACCTGAATGTGAAATAATTCAATATAAAGTTCAATCATCATTTGCTGCATATCCAAATACACGTTCAATCGAAAAAGTTTTGCAACGAGTAGATAAGCATTTCAAAGCAATGGGGCAATCATTAGTTCAGTCAAATACATCAGCCTGTTCAAATAATCGTAAAGTTGCTTTACTTGATAATATTGTTGCTGTCGAAATATCAGCTAGTCCTGTTGCCACAGAAATTCTAGCTGAATCACCAATGTATACATGGGTTGATGTTATATCAAGCATTGGTGGACAAACAGGTTAATCTATTTTTCATAAAATTTTGCTGTTGAATCATATTCTCGACATTTAGGACTTTGGATTGGTGTTAGTTTAATAAGCTTTGTTGAAATTGCAGAATTATTATTTCTTCTTCTTTGCCATTGTATGGAAAAAATCTATCAAAGTATTTCAATTCGATGGAAACATTTTTGTCAACGATATATTTCGGAAAAAATATCGAGCAGATTTTAATTTGACTACTTTTTCCTATGTAACTAAAATAAATTATGATTCAATATATTATTTTAAAAAAATAAAGACAATAACGCACTATATTTAGAATTCAAGAAGATTTAAATCATTAAATAAATACCTGACTTGAATTGATGAAAAATAAATAAATTATGTCTTTGAGATGATTATTGAGTGTTTTCGACGATTGATAAATATGATAATCAATGGATTTTATTTGACCATCAAACATTTGTCAACCTACGGAACAGGGAAAAAACATTTTAGTCGAGTATTTGTTTTTATGAAAGTGTAAAACACATCTTTTTCACTGTTCTATTGAGATCATTTGTAGAATCATACTAGTAAAACTACTGGTTCTCTAATGTATTTTGAAATTGACGACACATATTTTGTCAAAATTGATTTCATCAAATTCAGGACGTGATTTTTCCGTCAGATAACTCTTACGAAATCATTTAATTGCAAATTCTTGCTTTTTGTAGTCTTCGATCAATTTATTCCATGAAATTTTATACTAAAATTAATATACTTTGGTGTCAGTGAGAGAAAAGGATACGCTATTTTCATTCCATGTAATTCTGACTGAGATAGACTTGTCAAATCTCATCCTACTCTACCTTTAGTTTCAACATATGTTCTATTTGAAATAGAATTTTTCTATAATTCCTTCTGCGAAGAAAATCGGTAAAAAAATGTTCAATATGTGTCAGTTTTAATTTTAAATATCTATTCTCAAAATTTCCTTTTATCTATTACATTTTAAACGATGAAGTACTCATAAAACAATCCAATATAATACGAAGAAGCACTTTTAATTCATTGACAAAACTAAAAATAGGAAAATTTTTCATCGAATCAAAGCAACTTTCTTTGAAAATGAATCCCGAAATTAGTCAACGCTGTAGAGTCTATCCGAAATTTTTGAACAAAGAATCTGTAATGAATTTCAATGGCAACATACCTGAAACTTGATCAAATATTTCTTCCATATTGTCTAATATTTACTTGAAAAGTTATCTTTTGTTTCAAATGAAAACGGAATATTGTGAAATATCTAAAACAACAACAACAACAACATGTATTTCATAATAACATGTTTCATATTAAATTATTGCTTTTTTTAACATGAGAGGAAGAAGAATTTTTTAATATTTTCTCTTTTTGACGAGCACGTATTCTTTTATGCTTTTCTTCACTTGTCATAAATTTCTTTTCACGTAAAGATTTTTCCCATTCACGACGATGTCTCACATACAATTGCATTGTTACTGCAGCATCTTCTACCTAAAATACAGCAAATTTTCTTTTATTGAATTTTATTAATAAAATCAAAACTTACTGAATCGTGTGCACCGGTTTGAATTTTTAATCCAAGTATTTTATCAGCAAGTGCTTTCAATGATGGTAAACCACCATTAAATAACGATCGAAAACCTTTATAGCGTTGTGTATCTCGAATTCGTTTTTTTGGATGACTTAAAAATAAAACCTTAACAAATTATGAGACAATTAATTTCATTTGTATTGAATAGTTCTTGGTTTTCTAAATGTTTACTTTAAGATCATTATGTATGGCATGGCCGACAAGTGTTCGATGTTCAATTATATCTGACACTTCTTTTTGTATCACATCAAGAGGAACTCCTGAAAAAAAATCTTGGAAATAAGTTTATAAAAAAGAAACTTGACAGACAAACCATTTTGAAGATGTTGTTCTGTAACTCCACTAACAGATGTTCGATAATCAATCACAGGTTCTGTAGGTTTAACGTATTTATCATAAAGACATTGACCAAGTTGATTCACAATTGATACACGAGCAAGCATATTTTCAAGACCCATCTCACCAATACCAACCATTTCACAATCGATACATACAGCTTTTGTTAATCTAATTCATTAATAAATCAAAATGAATCAATATCAATAAAGAGAAATATCTTTTACTTTGGCGGTCGTACTATATTTTCTGCTATTTCAATTTTTTTTCTCTTAGCTTCACCAACTGGTAGTGTTGTCTAAACAGATATAAAATCGTTTATAAAACAATAACAAACAAAATACTCCAAGAATCATACAGCTAAATTTTTCCAATTTGATGAGATTTGATTTTTATTAATAACGATCGACATCGTGTTGCACAAAAAAAAAGAAAATCAAAGTACTGCGATGTGATAAATTTTGTTCCTCTTCGTCTGGATTTTACATTTCGTAACATAACATAATGATTAACCAATGAAATCTTTCGAGCGACAAAAATATTATTTGTCAGTCAAATCATTCTGTACGCTTGTTGGATTGTTTCCCTTTTAGCATATGTGGCGCCTTTCATCAACAGAGTAAATCGCTTGTATAGCTTAGTACTGCATGATGCTTGAGTAAAAGTATACAAGGAACAATTTTGCTAATCCAAAAAGAGTTCAATAGAGCAATTCCTGCCTTAGAATTAACGCACATAATCATACTTATGTTTTTAATATTTATATTCAAAACCTGCACATATAAATCAATCTTTCGGAGAAAATTCTATAAAAAAATCTTGTATTGAATTCTGAGTCAATGATTCAAGTATAGTGATAAAAAGAATAACTACAAGTTAGCATGACGATTGAATTCACAAGATTCATCTCTCGTTCACATATGATGTTAGCTAATGGCATTTACAATTACAATTTATTAATTCGAGTCTAAATAATTTAAGTTATTATCATGTAGTTTAAGCTGTCTATGAAGCGTTATTTCTTATTTTTTTGACTATAAAACCCTGATATGTCCAATTCACAAATAGAGAAGGTAATCATAATACAAATCATTTTTAGTTTCACTAAAGTTTATATAGTTCAAGTCATTCATGATCTTTGCATTGTATTCATTTCTTTTGAGCTGCTCTAACGTCAAAACTACAAAAGCATGAACGATTTTTTACTCGTTATGCTTGGTGAGAGTTTTAAAATACCAATGAATCACAATAATATAATATTGGTCTTAGCTATCTCTTTGCGAATGGTATCACAGAAAAGATCACTTGTATCGCCATTCATTGAAATACAACAAACAATCTAAACGACTATCACCAGAAATAAAAGAGAATAAAATGATTTGACAAAGCATCCCTTTTACAATCTGCAATTCTAGTTGTAAGTATTAAGTAGAAGCATTGCTGTGACTAAATGTATATACGTAGAAAAAAAGATGTAAAAAGATATCGTTATCAGTATTTGCGTTGATGATACTAGTTGTTTTATAAAACACCTGCTAAGTCACTAGACAGTAAGAAAGTAAAAGAAGGCACATTTTTTATGATAAATATTTTGCGATCAAGTTTATAAAATGAACTGAACAAAACAATATAAATGATGAAAGTTAACTTTGGTGCCATTTATCAATATTTGCTGAAGAGCCAATTTTATTGATTTAGCATATCTAATCTAATATATTAGTGAACAATTTATGAAAGTTTATTGATTTACTAGTAAACATATTTTTGGTGTTGAGAAAAGAAAAATTTTCCAGACTAATCGAAGTCATGTATAATGCTTTTCTAAATATTAGTAATACAGAATTATAATTGTGAATCATATGATTCAGTTTTTTTATTTCTAACTCTTCGGATGATTCTTTGAGGATGTAGGGATGAATTGTTTATCTGCTGTTCATTTAGATATTTTTCCTTTAGATCAAAATGAGTTCATGATGAATTTATCAAAATAAAACAAAACGATTATATATATATATTGATACGAACAAGCAACCTTTGTCGAATCAGTATTTGTTAAACTTTTTTAAGAGAAAGAAAATACAGAAGTATCTATCCTCAGTAAAGTCACTTGATTCGTTATGATAAATAACCAATGGAAACGTAACAAGAAGAATCAGATGAGATGGGATGGTCTAGAAGCGAATTTTTTCGTATTCTTTTTGTATATTTTGTTGAACGATGTTCCCGTTGTGTATGCATGTTGCTGTTATTTTATGTTCTTTTACATCAATTAGTGATGGAAATGGCGAACAAACTGTATTACGTGGTGTTCAAACTTCACGTAAGCATACGAATTTTTATAAATGAAAAATAATAATGCAATGCTGTTTTTAAATTTAGTTCTTTCAATGTATATTCCATCAAAACCATTTACTTGTCTTGATGGTTCATTAACAGTTCCATTTGAATTTGTTAATGATGACTATTGTGATTGTCAAGGTAAATTGAAATACATAATTTATTGAATGAAATATTTATCGGTTACTTTAAGATGGTAGTGATGAACCAGGAACGTCAGCTTGTTCAAATGGACAATTTTTTTGTGAAAATAAAGGTTATCTTGGTACATTAATACCTTCACATTTTGTTGGTGATGGTATATGTGGTATGTATTTTAATTTTTGTACATATAATTTATTTACAAAAATTCTATAGATTGTTGTGATGGATCCGATGAATATGAGACTACTATTGTTTGCAATAATACTTGCTTGTAAGTATTTATTAAAGATGTTTCCTCTTTCTTCCATTGGTGAAGTTCATTTTTTATTTTGCTTCCCATTAAGATATTCGTCCTTTTCTTTGTCGCATTTCATATTTTAGTGCATCAAACAGTTCCTCTCGTTCATTAATATTGAATTTACCAAACAATTTAAATTTTTATCAATCAATGTTTATTTCAATATTTTCAACTAGAAATAAAAAAAGTTTTAAATTAAAAAAATCTAAATATCAAACCTCAAAGATTACATCTAATGCCTCTAAGATATTTAGTCAACATGGTTTATTAATTGACAAATATTTGGATAAAACAATGAGCGATGAAATTTATACAAATAATTTATTTGTAAAAAAATATTTCATTCACTTTTTTTGTATATTGTGTTTTATATTGTTGATATTTTATTATCGGGATAGCCTTTTGAAATCATTCCGAGAACGACACAAACGTTCGGTATTAAAATATAGCGTGTAATTTATGATAACTAGCTACTCAATTTTTGTTCATAAATTGATCACCTACTAATAATATCTTTCTTGATCAAGAACTACATTCATGAAATGAATATAGATGTTATTTTTCTTCTAGCTCCTGTGTGTGTATATTTTTTCGTTGACTATTACTCTTTTTTAAATATTCAATTCGTTCAATGCTTAAATATCGATCGAATAAAATAAATGTTTCTTTCTATTTAGTGAGTTAACTCAAAAATTTCAAGCTGTACGTGACGCAAGACGAACATTACATGAAGCAGGTATAGCAAAAAAGAAAGAAATTATTGCAAAATCAAAAGCCATTACTTCTGAAAGACAAGTAAATTTCGTTGGAAAGAAAAACCAACCAACTTACATACGATCATTTATAATCGTTTCAGGAACATTTCAATAAGCTTGAACAAGATTTAAATAATCTAGAGAATGACCTGAAAGAGAAGGAAAGTGAGTTCTATAAAGAAATTGACTTGTATGAGTTTGTATTTGTTTATTTCAAATAGAACTGAAACAAGAAGCAGAAGTTCCAGAATATGCAGCAAAAGAAAAAAATCAAAAACTCTGGGAAGGTTGATTTATTAAAATATATCAATTACTGATAATTTTTATGATTTTTTTTGCGAATAGAAAACCGTGCTATGCAACAAGTCACGGTTCGTGATCAACAAATACGTGAAATTTTTGTTGATTTAGATACCAATGAAGATTCATTGTAAGTCTCACTCTATGATTTCATATAATTGTTGAATTCAATCTTTGTGTTTTTTTTTCTTCGATAGGGTATCGATCGATGAACTACAAAAACATACAGAACTTGATATAAATCAGGAGAATGAATTTACAGTAGAAGAAGTTCGAGTACGTATTTTGTGACACTCATATAATGCTTTTCGACGAAAAGTAGAATGAATATAACTTTTAATTCAAAAATTTATAGCTGCCCCTCATAGAAAAAATAAATGACAACCAAAATAATTCCGTTTGTAGAGTAGTCGAGAATAATATACTTAAGATGCATTTTTCAAAGGTCTTTTTAAAATCTTTGACTTTTATCTGAATAATTATTTCTATTGAAGGTGCAAACATAATATCAAGAATAAAAATAAATAAATGCTACAGTTTATTTCATTAGTGATCAATTATCCTTCAAAACTAGTTATCATCTTGTAAAAAATTTCTATTTGAACTACTATGTATGAGCAAAACAAAAATTACATGTGCACTTCGTATCCTTTAACTCGAATCTAGAGCAGCGGTACGGAAACTTTTTATATTTGTTTTTGATTTTTTAGTCAATACTTGGGTCTGATTCAGTTAATTTCAACGAGTTTAATGCGATTGTATTTGAAAAAATATCGAATTCATATCAAAGTTCGCCTGAACCAACGACACCCACACCTGAACCAACCCCACTTCCAGAACCATCGATATATTCAGCAACCACTCCATCATCTATATTAGAAAAACATGGATATGAAGAAGAAGAAGTCACAACTACATCGTCTTCCTATAAAGATAATGAGGAAGAAAATAATAATGACAGAGATGATTATCATGAATCTTCATCAGTCTCAACAGTAAGATGATCAGTATCTTTTTTAAGTGCAGTATATACACTGGAAAATTGTATATTCTATTTTTGCAAAGTCACTGGAACACGAAAAACATATTCATGCTAGTTTAGCCCCAGAATATGATGATGAAACTAAAGTATTAATACAAATAGCTGATCAAGCTCGCAATGAATACAATCAAGTCAAAGAGAAGATTATTCAAATTAAACGTCAAATTCAGTATGTCATTTCTGTTTGTATTTACTTTTGATCATATCATTATTTTCCTTGTAGAGATTTTAAAAAGCAATCAGATGTTGATCTTGGACCGAATAATGACTATGCACCGATACTTGACGAATGTTTTGATTATGATGAACGAGAATATACATATCGAATATGTATGTTCAAAACTGCTAAACAGATATCAAAAGGTGGTAGTAGTCAAGTTACTATAGGTTATTGGGATTCGTGGTCTGGACCGAAAGATGATAAATATTTGAAAATGAAATATTCTAACGGTGCTACTTGTTGGAATGGTCCACCTCGATCGCTAACAGTTACATTGAAATGCGGAACTGAACAAAAACTTAGTGATGTACGAGAACCAAGTCGATGCGAATACACCATGACATTTGAAACACCATTGGCATGTGATGAAACTATAGCTAATAGATCTCTACATCCTGGCCATGTCGAATTTTAATTCAAACAGCTTCATTACTACTTGGGCTATTTCTTCTATTGTTAGATTTCTTTTTCTAGCTTGTGTTATTTTGTTTTTTGTCTTTTGTTATTTCTCTTTCTAATAAGTATATTCTTCAATTCATGCTGCTTTTCTTAGACTTTTGTTGCTCAGTTTTGTAAAAAAAATATGCGTCGGTGATTTATTTTTTCCTGAAAAGCTATAAAAAGAACTTGCAATTTATTACTACGAAGAGAATAAATAAAATGTTTTCCATGACTATAAATGCTCAACGAATTTGTTGTTATCATTGTATTTTGTGAACATCGTATTTGATTGAAGTTCAAATAAATGAAGTTTTGTGTAGAATAAAATCATTGCATAAGATTTATTGTGAATAGATTTTTTTAGAAGTAGATCATCCACCGTGATATATTCTTAGTAATTGAATAACAATTGTATATTTTATGCCTCCAGGATGGAAAATCAATCGAGTAAAATAAAGCTACTCTCATCGGTAAATTTTCTCAATAACTCCTGGATTAACTTTTTAAATTTATTCATCACTACAATAAAAAGTCTCCAAAATAACAATTTCATATGCTTATAAACTTTAACATGCGTTGCCATTATTTTGTATACTTTCTTTCTTGCCTGACGTTTAAATTCTGATAAATAATATAAATCTATGAGGAGGACTCAAGCCTTGATAAACATTTCAAAATTTTTTTCTCGTGTCACTACCTTTTGATTTCACGTGTTTAGTATTATGAGCGCACTCATTTTTCAAAATTTAGTTACATACGTATATTAACTGCGTTTAAATTTCTTTATCATCGTAAATTTGTAAAACACAAAAAATAACTAAGTTTATGACAAAATTCAGTTCGCAAGAATATGAAAATGGAAAAAAAACTTTCATTTCAATTGGTAAGCGCAATTCATACCATCCATGTATTAGAGCAATAGAGATGACACTGAGTTCTTACGGACTATTCACCTTTTTTTAAATACTGTTTTATAGTTACAATAAATTGAATAATCCAAAAACAAAAGTGTTTTTCCCCTCTACATAATAAAAAAAGGCCAAAACCTCAAGTCCTTCCACTTGAAATAATTAATTTTTTAACAATGAAGAGTGATTTTAACCACATATAAAGATTTTTCGATAGATAATAATGTTTTCGCTATCTCAAGATGACTATTAATTTACATCCTATATTTGATAAACGACTATTTTAATGGTCTTCCTGATTGCTCCTCGAAAAAACAAGTAGAGATGCATTTTTCGTTTTGATGATAATTACGTGGACACGAAAGAACAAAATCACGAGTCATGACTGAATTCATATATCACAACAGAAATATATCAGCAACATATTCTGAATAATTGTATAAACGATCTGATGGTAATGTTCTCTTCGTCTATTCTAAATCTATCCATGAACAAATCTGTGGTGTACTAGTTACAGTAAGAATATTCAGTTCATGAGAAAAAAAAAGAATTATATTCACTTTCATTTATCGTAAAAGCTTTTCTAACGTAATCTACACCCCAATATCGTTTTTTCAAATGTTAACACAGTATCTTCTCTATATTCATTTTATTTGAATTTTCTAAAATAGTAATTTGTTGTTTCAGGAAAAATCGTTAAAAGCAAGAGAAATAAAAATTAATGTGATTCCGTTGAGCATAAATATATCTGTCCAAATCTTGATCTTGAATTTATTTATATTCTATCATCAGTAGAATGTTTTTTTCTACTATCATTCAAATTTGAAGGATGTCAAAAAATGATCGTTTTGTAATTTAATAACAATGAAAATCTTTTATCACAGAAATCTACTTGTAACTATCGATGATATCCAACAGTGCTCGATGTTCATTCATAATTTTTGATGAAATTTATTGCATCCATTCAAATAAAGAACAAGACAAAACATTCTTAGTTCTATACAGAAATAATAGCTACAGATTGATATCAATACTCATCTCGAAGAATCAGTTAAATGACATTGAATGAAAAACAAAATGATTAATTGGGGTTTCCCGTTGATTCCAACAAGAATGAAAAAAAATTTCTTTTTTTTCTTGCTTGTTATTGGTTATGTTGTAAATGTAGTGGTCTTTCGATTGGTTCATTTCTCTCTCAACTTGATAAGTGAAGGAGAAGAAAAAGAGTCGTTTTTCTATTTCTGTATAATGATCCTTTTTCTTCTCGTTGTCTCTCTCTCTCTCTCTTGCTTTCTCTTCTAATTACGAGATGATCATAGATTTAGTTCATTGAAAAAATAAGGCTCAGCGTTTGGCCGCGTTCAAGTGTCTCACTTTTCCTTTTTTTCTCATATTAAAAGCTCAAATCAAAAAACATTATTGAACAGCAAAAAAAGAAGAGAACATATCATCACATACACCTGCCGAAATTGTAAAGTGACTAACTATCGTCGGCTAATCATTCTTGGCAACTAAACGCTCAAGGGTAAGTTATTTACTTGATCATAGAAAATTCTATGCGAATATTAACGACTGTTAACTTTATCAATGGCATGATATGATGTCGTCCAAAATGTGGATCTTCATCTTGAACGTCTAGTTTCATTTCCGGTTGGTAGTCAATATCAGACGTTTCTCTATTCTAACCAATTATTTTCAGTAGTAGTTTTGCTTTTTTTATTATTATTTTGTCCACTTTATATTATTAGTTTTAGAAAATAGGCCTCTTGTAAATTGTGATAGATCATGTCCAATGAATTAGTAGAGAAAAGTGAGAAATAAGACGCGTTTTCCTCCCGTTAATGCTCTTTTATATATTATAGTTGTTGCTGATGATGATGATCTGTTCTTGAGAAAAGAGAAATGATTGATTTGTAAACGTGAATGATGTACTAGAACGATTGAAGTTGTGTTTCTGGTTTTGCACAAGAGAGAGATAGAGACAGAGACAGAGACAGAGACAGAAAGAATTAAACAAACATATAACACAATCGTTCAGAACGTTCCTTTCTTGTGAAACGACAGTAGATATTCAGTCTAATGATCCAAGGAGTATTCAATATAACACCTATGTGTGTGTGTGTGTGTGCGTTTCATTGTATAGTACTTGACTAATGACGAGAGAAGGAAAAAGACCTCATTCTGTTTTTTTATGCGACATGCGAAGAAGAATGAAATGTCTAATTGACTTGTGCACATCAGAAAAAAAAATTGCTATTACTTTTATTCTTATATTTCAATTCTAATAACGAGTATGAAGGTTCAGACATAAAAAAGCACGATAATTAACATGAGTGCCTTTATTAAAAAAAAATCTGCATTAAAAAAACGATTTTAATCTCTTTTGTCTTAAACAGGACGGCCGCTACAAAAATGTCATATCGATCGAGTGGCGAACAACATCGAAATCGTGAAGGTAAGATGGAGAAAATATTTTATAAAAAAATAAACCAAAAGCGACCTAATTGATAATCATTTAAGAACGTCGATGGGATTCAATTCGTGATTCTCAATTATATGGTCGTCGTGGTTCAATACAACTATGGCAATTTCTGCTAGCATTACTGAAAGATGGTATTAATGGTGCAATCATTATTTGGACAGGCAAAGGTTTAGAATTTAAATTGATTGAGCCAGAAGAAGTATGTGATTTGAAATAGATTTGAACGACAAATCAAAAATAAGATCTATTTTTTCATAGGTAGCACGTTTATGGGGTGTACAAAAGAATCGTCCATCAATGAATTATGACAAATTGTCTCGGTCACTTCGTTATTATTATGAAAAAGGTATTATGCAAAAAGTAGCTGGAGAACGTTATGTTTATCGTTTTGTATGTGATCCTCAAACACTTTATCCATTTATATCGCGAAATGGACAAATAACAAAAGGAACACCAACAACAAAAGGAACACCAACAAAAACTGCAACAATAATTTCACCAAAAACTACAATAAATACAACAATAACACCACCAACAAATAAATCTCCGTCACTATCATCATCATCAAATTCAGCATTTTATCCATCATCATCAAATTCAGCATTTTATCCATCATCATCGAATTCAGCATTTTATCCATCATCAACAAATAAAATCAAACAACAAATACGATCTGATGAGAACTATGTACCTTTTTATCCAAATACATTTCAAAGTTCATTTTCACCTTATTCAACACCAGCGCCAACCAATGTTTACTCTACGAATGATGTAAAAATGAATGTAAATAATTCATATTGGCCAAGACATTCATTTTACAATACACCGAGTCATTATGCATTTCCATCATTTGATACAAATGGTATCATATCATCAACACCACCACAAACTGTACCACACGAAACATTAAATAATAATTCATTTGATAATTTATCATCTTATTTTGCATATAATCCAACGAATGGTATTAATAAATTATCAGCTATTCATAATGATTGTTCAACAAATTTTGATCTTTATTGATAGAAAAAAATATATACACAAAAACAAAAAATAAAAAAGAAACATTATTTCTCACGTGCGTTTGTGTTAATGTATGTTTATGTCTTTGTCTATTTTTTTTCATCAAATAATTCACTAGAAAGTAATTTTTCACTTCTTGATATACTTTGAGTAGCTTTACTAGACGGTAGATTAAAAGATACTCTTGGTGCATAATTTTCTCGATCACTTTTTTCTAATAGATGAACTTTTTTAACCCGATACACGCCATCATCGATGTTACTGTTACGTTTACGTAATTCTTCAAGCATTTGATCATGTGTTCGTGCTGAAAGTGGATTATATGCGTCTTGGGATAATACTGTTGATGGCTTTTTTAATATTGATGTTCGTGGTGGTGGAGGAAGAGGAGGATAATACGGATTCGGTTGTTGAAGAGATGGATATTGTTGAACATTGTATGGTACTGGTGTTGGCTGTTGCATTGTTGGACGAGAATAGTATGGGTTTGGTTGTTGAAAATTCATCTGTAAACGAGGTACCTGTTGGATAGCTGTAGGTGGATAATAAGAAGGAGGCTGTTGAAGATAGGGCTGTTGTTGTTGTGCATTAAACTGTACTGGTGGTGTGTGTTGCATAGGTGGACGAGTTGGTTGACTCATTCTATCTTGTGCTGTTAAGTGATAAAAGCCAACGCTACTTGAATTATAATTCGGGAATGCTGATATAGGAACAACCTATATCACAAGATAAAGTATAAGAATTGAAATAGAATACAGAATAGCTAGATTTACTTGAGGTTGCTGTTTTTCATAATAAACCATTTGTGTGGAAGATGAATTTAATGGTTGTGATTCAAGATCAGTCTGCAGACCACGAGAGACAAAATTAGGTAGTGATGTATCATCTTTGGCTATACTATTAAGATCATTAGAATTCGTCGTTGCCGATGTCAATGATTTATTTGGTAATGGAATTTGTCGAAGTTGAGTATTCATTTTATACATAGTCGCTTTCTGATGCTGCCCAACCTGTGGGTAGATGTATATATGTAATATGTTTGATATGGTTCTATCATATGCTATCAAAGTAAATAAGATTTTGCTTTAAAATGATCCTAAAGAATTCTTCATAAACTGAATAATGTACTTTAATGTCCTCAAGTATGTTTATAAAACAAAAATTAGAAGATCTTACTGTTTGCTTTGGTCGATTATCTGGATTGTAGTATTTAAAAGTAGACGTATCAGTAGTGATCAATTCATTACGTCCTGATAAAATACGATCACCATGCGGTGGACTATATACAGCTGTTGAACGCAATTGATAACTTGGTGTAACTGTGATATTTGATGCATCCATAGTATCGTTCTGATCAGCACCAATTTTTGCTGTTGTCATTATTGGTGTGATTGTCGTTGTATTGAAAGTGTCAGTAGTTGTTACTGGTGGACTCAAATACCATAATATTTTGCCTTTTTCTCGGTTTTGTTGTTCAAATTTAGTCCATTTGTACCATTTTGAATATGCTGATGAAACAGTAGATTTTTCTTTCGAAGCATCTGAAGTTATCGATTTTACAACAGAATTCCATGTAGATTTAGAGGTACCTTCAATATATTTTGTTCTTCAATTTAGAGTTTAATTTTTGCCTAATATTTTATACAAACCTGCAGTAGACACAGGAGCAGTTGCATTGTTTTGGTTAGAAGGAACTGTTACAGTAACTGTAGGAGTCGAAGTAACTGTGGGTGCAGTAGTGGTGGTAGTAGTATTAGAATTATTGTGACTAATAGCAGTAGCAACAGCAGCAGTAGTAGTAGTAGTGGCTGTTGTTGTTGTTGTGGTTGTCGCCGTCGTTTCTACTGCTCCTGTTGTTGGTGTTATTGTAGCAAGAGTACTTGCAGCAGTTGCAATAGTATTAGTAGAACTAGTAGTAGCACGATTAGTAGCATGGGGCGGAGCGCTCATTGTATCAGTAATAGGAGCAGAAGTAGAAGTAGAAGTATCAACAGGCAGAGAGGTTGCAGAATTACTAGACGTGCTACCCATTGAGATTTCTTTTTCAAATAATAATGATTTCTTGAATTGTTATGAATTCAATTATGTTTCAGTATGGTTTCCTTGTATAATTTAGTTTTTCTTTAAATTTATTAATGATGAACACCAATGAAAAACGAACTTGTTTAATACATAATAAACTTTAATTTTAAACATTATTTTTCAAATAGTTCAAGAAACTCTTGAGAAATATGGTATGTATATTTTTCTACGCTGTGATGTTGAATAGTGACATCGTCTGAATGTCAAAGTCTATGCTACAGGTTATATTTGTTATCCAATGAGAATAAGAAGCAGAGACCTTTGTTATATGGAAATGGAAAACGATGACCCGAAGGGTATCCTCGTGCATGTCGGGACTTATTCGATTAATCAGTCTTTCAATTGTTTTAAGTTCTGTTTTAATCAAATTATTGCATAATATTTATGTTGTTTTTTGTTTAGTAGATCAGGAATTTGTGACTTGTAATACATATATAAATTATATATATATAATTCGGTCTCAATTGACAAAAACTAGCGTTGTCTTATTTTGTTCTTTTATTTGTGTATTCTTACTTGAAGTTTAAATGCATTCAGTTGTTACGCTCATCTTTTTCGTTTAATTTTCGTATTTATTTAAACATCCGTTTCACGTCTAATCAGACTTTTTTTTTCACTGTGTTATTAATGGAGGCAAACAAAGATTCAGCACTACACTATATAGAACTTGCGGAAAAGTCAATACTTGCTAATGATAATGAACGAGCTCTTCGATATCTTTCGAAATCTGAAAATCTTTTTCCAACACAAAAAGCCAAAGGTTAGTTATTCTACATTAGTGTATAAATTAATACTATCCTTCCTTTATTAATAGATCTCATAGAGCGACTGATGTATGCTAATTCTCATTCAACATCAACTTCATCAACTAGTCATAATAAAACAAAAGACTCTACATCAACATCTTCACATGATGAACAAGCAACAACAAATGGCGAATCATCAAGTACAAAACATAGAACAACAACGCATACAAATCCATCATCATCCAGTGACTTTACTCCGGAAGAAGCGCAAGCTGTACGGAAGTGAGTAGAACTTGAGAGTATTTTTATTTCAAATAATAAATATGCATATTTTAAATATTAGAATCAAAACATGCAAAGATTTATACGAAATTCTCGGTGTTAGTAAATCAGCAACTGAAGCAGATCTAAAAAAAGCTTATCGTAAATTAGCTCTTCAAGTACGATAATAGAACAAACAAGAAGATTTTTATTGTATTCTTTCAATTAATTCTAATCTAGTTTCATCCAGACAAATGTAAAGCACCGGGTGCTACAGATGCTTTTAAAGGTTATCTATCTTGATAATTTCAACAGACTTTCATATTAATTGTTGTTGTTTTCTCGTCTTCTTCTTTGTGAATAGCCATTGGTAAAGCCTTTTCAATTTTAAGCGACTCTAAAAAACGTGAACAGTACGATCAATATGGTCACGCTATGGAACCACAATATCATCGGGGTAGTACCGGTGGTACACGTGGCTCACAGAATTATTATTATTATGAAGATGATGACGATTTTTCAGCTGAAGAAATTTTCAATCTTTTCTTCGGATATTCGGGTATACTACTTTAGCTTAAAAAGAAATGAAAATTACATCGATGAGTTTATTCGAATATTAAAATAATTTGAATTGAAAATTTTAAGCTTCGGTGTATATTAAATTTAGAGATACATAAGCTTAAGTCTTATTGTACGGTTCTTATTTCATTGGAAATGGAATAAATTTGTTTAGTTTTACTTTGAACATTGCATCAGTTTTATTTTCTTTTTGACTCATGAATGATTCAATTTAAATCACTAACCTAATCTCAAATAAATTTTATTTCGTTTACGCAGGACCAACAACGCGTACATATCGACGTCGTCAACAACATCCATTTCAATTTACAACTCATTCAACGCATAATGCTGCACAAAATGTTTGTTTAGTTTAATTATTTCAACAGTAATTTATATATTATATTTTAGACTACACATACACTTGCGCAACTATTGCCTTATTTATTTCTATTTCTTATCTCAATTATTGGTACATTTTTAGTGAGTGAACCTCAATTTCAATTGCACCGAACCGGGTAATTTTATTTCTATACCGTAACTATATATATGTGAGGGGTGGGGGATCGAATCATTGAAAATATTCAATGAATCTTGGCTTTATTTTCATAATGGCCATTAGTATATAAATTAGGATAGTTGGTGGAATATTTCTATCAAATATATAATATGCCGAATGGATGAAATATAGTGGTAGTGTTCATGAAAAGTTAGGCACGTTAGTTTTCAGGCTGTAAAGAAACTTAGTCAATTTTATCTTGTTAATAATGCATTTTAGAAGAGCGCACAATTAAGATTAGAATTAGGGATCACAGAATTTTCGTTTGAAACAAAATTTATCGAGACATCAACTCAAAACGCATCTTCTCGCGTTTTTGTGTTACTTTAAATTTATCCAGAGAACATCATATAAAATACTGCGTTCTATCATTTTGATTCGGAATTCCTTATTATTGTAGAGGTTGCATTATTGAATGTCTTCGATAGACGACAACTACTGATTGAAATTTCCATCTGATTACTAAAGAGTACATGAAAAGAAACCTAAAAACTAGATATTGCTGTCAAACTTTTTCTCAGTAACCCAATTCATTTGGAAAACATTGTTTTGAGCTAGTAAATATCTTGTTTAGTCGACAGTTAGCAACTTAAAAACTGTCTGATCAAAAGTAGCTTTTTTCTCAATTTCTTCTCGAAAACTAATTCAGAATGTTTTAAAGACTTGACTTCTTTCAAGCCCCTACTAGATACTTTGTTTTTTCGTTTGTATTTAAAAATTACAATTTGAATTTTTTATGTTAGTTGCAATTAAGATAAAAAGTGTCCAAGATACGTCCTCAGTGTGCAATGTTAGAATATAATTGTTTTTATATTTCTTAGAAAATACACTAATGCCCGTTTGACTCGTTTATCAAATATTGAGTATTATGTTAAACCAGATTTTCGGCCTCCAAAAACCAACAATGAATTAGATAAATTTGAATCATCAGTTATCGATGAATATCTGTCTGATTTACGACATCAATGCTATCGTGAACAACAATACAAAGAATCTATGATCTGGCGTGCACGAATGATGAATGATAATCAATTATATAAGCAAGCGCAAAACCAAGGTACACCTTCTTGTACGAAATTGAATGATTTTGTACAACGTGGACGTGCGTAGTCATTGTTTATCAAACATATTTTTAATTCAAACGGCACAGTGAGACATTATTTGGTTTTTTTCTTTATCTTTGTTTATTATTTCACTTTTCTTTTTTGTTCTCGTTCTTAATCTGTGTCTCCCATGTGACGCAATTGTAACAGAAAAAACCATAAGGATGCTCGTTGCAAATAAATAGATAAAAAAAGAAAAAACGAACAAATATTTTAAAAAAAATGAAAATATAATATGATTTATTCAAATTAGCCGTAAACATCCATTTCAAGTTTGGCCTTTTCAAGTTGATGAACAAGAGCATAGAATTGTTCTAATGTAACACTTAATGGAATATCTGTACGATCTGTACCATTATTTGACATCGTAGTTAATTTTAAATAAAGTCGAGCTGTACCAGTATTATCATCGTTTTTACTATTTGCTACATTAATAGCAAATTTCCAATCAAGATCAACTAATTGTTGATTCTGTGTAGTCATCTACAACAACCAGAGACGTTTTCTTTATTATAGAATATATAATAGAAAAAAAAAAGAAGAATGTCCATGCTTCACCTTGTTAGTTACTTGGCGTTTTTCCTTAGATGTCTATTATACACACAACAATATTTTAATGTATGAAGTCACTGTCATGGTAAGCGAAAAGAATGGAGAGAAAAAAGATAAGAACATATAGAAAGAATAGAAGCAGAAAAAAGGACGTTCAGATCAGAAAACATAAGTTAACTAAAGAAATCTCTACTAGACCTACAAGACATCTAAATTTTTTTTTCTAATACACAAAGATTATTTGGCGTATGATGATTGACCAGCAAGTAGAAGCCATCGTTTAAATTCATCATAGAGAACAAGTACTAGCGATGAACCAACACTTCGATACATGTTTGATAAATTGCCTTTGAAAAACGCTGTTAGACCTTCAGTAACAGCAATTTTTCGAGCACAATCCACTGTTCCTCGATAGATAATATCACCACGACCACTTTGCATCATTAAACGACTATTGATGTAAAAACAACATATAATGTATTAATATGCGAATTGCCAATAGAGTTTTTTTGAACTTACCGTCGAATGGTATCAAGTGGATAAGCAAGAAATTCAGATGATGATGTAATGAATTGAGCAAAAAGAAAACGATAGAGTATACTCGGATTGGGATTGTCACCGAACATGAACTTTTTTCCTTGAAAAAAAAACCCATAAATAAATACATAGTTCTTTAGTTTCAATTGAACAATCTTACCAGCATCATAACCACCGAAATAAAATGCTCGATAGACAAATATGCCAGCAACACTAATGGAGAAACCTCGATAGAGCCCTGAAAAAGATCATACGACTGTTCTTTTTTGTTTTGTTTTATCAAGATAACTTTACCTCGAATACCATCAGCCTTGTAAATTTTCGCCATGCAATCGTTCATGCCTCTAAATTGGCGTTCATTAACTGATTTTCCAATATCAACACCAAGACGTGTACGAGCAAAATCAAGTGGATAGACGAATAATAAACCTGTTGCACCAGCCATGCCACCAGCCAAAAGATTACCAAAAAAAAATTTATATGGATCTGATTTTGGATTATAATTAGCAAAAATTTTTTGATAACGCTCTTTGAATGCAAAGTTTAATGCTTGCTAGAAACGAACATAAAGAAAAATAACGATATATACAAGTAATGTATATTAGGATAAAAAAATAAAATTCAATTACTGTTGGAAAATAACGAATAACATTTGCCCAGTTACCACGCCAAAGTGAAATAGTTCCTTCTTCACGAATACATCGAACAAAACAATCTCCAAAGCCTTTGTATTTTTTTCCTTGCGCTATTTTGTGATTAACATCTTGCGTTTGTAGAAGAAGTTTCACACGTTCAAGTGGCGCTACTGCGGTTTTGGAAATGGCTCCCTAAAAAAGAATCGTCATCCAACTTATACACATGTAAAACAAATAACAACATGATACATACAGCTAAAACAAAACAAAAATAAAAATAAAAATAATATTCATTAAATTTAAAATTATAAAAACAAACCTGTTCCACCAGCAAGAAAATCGAGCAAAACATCTTTTGATGTTGCTGATTTTTCTGAACTACCGCTTGAACTAACCATATTGAGCTAAAACTATAAATCAGATATTATAATATTTAGATGATCCGTTGGATTTCGTTTTCGTTTTTCAATCTATGTAATAAGATTGCTCGTGTAGATAGATGCAGACACACTTCAAAGACGACGAGAACAATAACTACATATCAGTAGCCAATCATAAAAGTCCTCGTCATGATAGAATGTTAGAGTCCGCTCATTTACAATCTCATATAATGTAGTCATGCGCTGTAGAGATGTATTCATTTTTTTAAATCATATATTAAAATTAGTATCCTGCGGAAGTACTATTTTTTTTTATTCCGGTTACCGTGGAACACTCAAAATTATATTATTATTGTGATTCGATTAGTTTGAGTTTGAGAAAAAAAAACTGACATAATTTGAATAAAATCATTTTCTATAGTGGCCACGGCAACGAACTTAATATATTTACAATAATTTAATTAAAATTTCATGAATAATGAAACAAATAGTCTAATTTTTGTTAATAAATATTTTCTATTATATTGTTAGTCGGTTCGTTGCATAACTACCTGCCTAAAAGTGTTATTAGAAAAATCTGGAAATTTATTAGTTAGCAATATAAAATTCGATTAATTGGAATGCTATTATGCATACTTGAAAGAACAAAATTTAAAACATTACTCTATCGAGCAAAATTATACTATAAATAACAGAATATCGTTGCTTCTCTGATGTTAAAAATAGCCTCTGTGATATCAATCGACATGAATTTCATAACCAGTATTATTTCAATGTCTAGATTTCCATGATGAATATATATCATTTGATAAAATTAAAAAGCATTATAGCTAAATTCTAAATTTTAGATTTCTAAGAAATTGATTAATTCTGTTTTTCTAATTTCATAGTTTGTACTAAACTGATCGATATTTGAACGAAGATAGAGTAGCATACGAGAATTTTCTTATCAATTATGTAGTTTCAATAGATTTCAAATAGATAGCATGATAGAGATGACGGAGATCTATATACGCTTATATAAGTAAGTTTAGCTCAACATTTTAGATGAATGTAATCAGAAACTTTAAAGTATTGAACAACAAAATTTCGATAATATGTTAAACAAAACTTGGTAGTTTTTTTGTGGTAATGTAGTAGAAGTAAAAAGTTAACACAACGTGCATCTGCTACATTATACAGAGTTTACTTTTCTCAACCAAAACAGCTCGCTCGCTCCAATCAAGTCAATATTTGCTTGTAGCAGAATCAATTGTGACAATTTCTCAAAAACTTCGCCAAACATTACTATTTATATAATTAGTCATTCATATTAAAAAAGTGCTCAACAAAAAATATTCTAATGCACACAACAACAAGGTTAAGGTTTTTTTTTCTTCTAGAACCGGCCGTTTTAATGTTGTTACCGTTTGTGATTCCCACGAGATCCGAGATGGGGAAAAAATCATACCCACAGGACATTAATTAAAAGCGTCACTATTCGTTCTAGAATTTAGTAGAATGCCAGTTCTATAGAAAATGTCAACTAGTTTTTTATTTAAAAAAAGAATCACTATTTTATTGTTGCATATCGTACACACTATGTCAAAGCTGAAACAGAAAAACTCAAGATCTATGCTTCTTTAAAAAGAAACTTTTTAAGTTCAATATTCAAATCCCTATGCCCTTGGTTTTCTAGAATAAACATAGGCACTCTTGTTAGTATTATATTTTCAAGTGTTGGAAATAACCCGAAGTGTTTTTCATGCTATCGAATAAGCAAACTTGTCAATCAATGGAAACTATACAAAACAATAGTCTATGATCGTAATCATTAGGGAAATGTATAATTATCGACTTGAGTACCTGATTCTCAATCTTTCTTTTGTGCGCTATTGTTTGAATGAGCAAACGATAAATAATGTTAGCAATTGATCAAACAAAATTTGATACAACATTCGAATAGGACTAATTTATATGAATATAAATTATAATTTAATCAATCCTATGTATTGATTTACTAGCTTCTCATTAGTAAGAATAAAATCTGTATTATTTTAACAGTAGAATATTCTATTTCATTAAATTAATTGAAAAAATTAAAAAAAGAACATAATAAATTAGATTAAAAAAAACCTAGAATATATTTGATGTGGTATTTGATTCTTTTTATAGTTTAGAAATTTATCTGAATTCATAATCTAATTTTCATACAAACTCTTTAGATAGTTTGATTTGTTGGCTATGTGTGCCAATCTACTCCCAGGTCGAAAAATCTGACGTAAGATCTTGCAATCCGGATGCCAGATCTTACAATCCGAACGAAATCTTATAGACATCAGACAAAAACTCGTCGTCTCTGAAATCTTGCATCAGATCATATTATATTTTCTTTAAAGATCGCACATGCAATTTATTTTCAATACAAATTTGTCGTAATATTTTAAGGAGATATTAGTTTAATTAAAATATCGCAGTGATATTTCTATAGGTAACAGAACCTTTCAAGAATTTCAAGAATCTTCTAATACGACTTCGTGTCAGAAATCAAAGACGACGATTTTGCGTACAATTTTTCGTCTGATCTTATCAGATCAGATATGATCAAACGTACGATTCTTGTAAGATCTCCCCGTCTGGTTTTTCGCCCTGGGCTAGATTATTTGAACATAGGGTTTTTTTATTATGAAGTGTTGATACTTCTAGTATTTAATAGGGGTGTACAGCTCACGCTCATTTTCGTGAGCGGTCACCAGTGACAGCCAGCTATGGGGGTTGAATGAGTACGAGTGATT